>JAQZBX010011862.1:0-42077 GCA_029593785.1 Cabassous unicinctus
CTTAGATTACATAAATGTTACATAAAAAATATAGAGGATTCCCAAATGCCCCACTCCCTAGCCCTCCCACATTTTCCCATATTAACAACATCCTTCATTAGTGTGGTACATTTGTTACAATTAGTGAACACATTTTGGAGCATTGCCACTAAGCGTGATTATAGTTTACATTGTAGTTTACACTCTTTCTTTTGGGAGGTTTTTGATTCCTGATTCAATCACTTTGCTTATAATTGGTCTTCTATTATAAGTAATAATACTTATATTAGATAATCTATTTCTTCTAGAGTCAGTGTAGGTTGATTGTGTGTTTATAGGAATTGGTCTTTTTCATCTAGGTTGTCTAATTTTTTTGGCATACAGCTGTTCATAGCATTCTCTTATGGTCCGGTTTATTTCTGTGGGGTTAGTAACAATGTCCCCCCTCTCATTTCCAATTATATTTATTTGCATCTTCTCTTTTTTCTTTGTCACTCTAGCTAAAGGTTTGTCAATTTTATTGATCTTTCCAAAGAACCAATTTTTGGTTTTTGTTAATTCTCTCTATTGTTCTTGTCTTCTCAATTTCATTGATTTCTGCTTAATCTTTTTTATTTCTTTCTTCCTGCTTGGTTTGGGATTAGTTTGCTCTTCTTTATCTAGTATCTCCAGGTGTGCAGTTAGGTCTTTGAGTTCATCTTTCTTCTTTTTTAATATGAGCATTTAGGGCTATAAATGTTCACTTTTGTCCTGCCTTCGCTGCATCCCATAGGTTTTTTTTTTTTTTTTCTGTTTGTTTGTTTTGGAGGTACCGGGGATTGAACACAGGACCTCATACAAGGGAAGCAGACGCTCAACCACTGAGCTATATCTGCTCCCCAATGAGAGGTGGTTTTTCATTGCTTTTTTTTTTTTTTTTCTTTTGTTTTTAGGAGGTAATGAGATTGAACTTGGGACCTCATACATGGGAAGCAGGTGCGTAACCACTTGAACTACACCCCCTCCCCTCCCATAGGTTTTTATATGTTTTATTTTCATTTTCAGTCATCTCAAGATATTTACTCAGTTCCATTGCAATTTCTTCTTTGACCCACTGAATGTTTAAGAGTGTGTTCTTTAACTTCCATAGATTTGTGGATTTTTCAGTTCTCCGCTTGTTATTGATTTCCAGATTCATTCCATTATGGTCAGAGAAGATGCTTTGTATAATTTAATCTTTTAAAATTTATTGAGACTTGATTTGTGACCCAACATGATCCATGAGCATTGAGAAAATGTATATCCTGCTTTCTTGAGGTGCAATGTTCTGTATATGTCTGTTGGATCTAGTTCATTTATCATATTAGTCAAGTTCTCTGTTTCCTTATTGATCTTCTGTCAAGATGTTCTATCTATTGATGAGAGTGGTGTATTGAAGTCTCCATACATTATTGTAGAGATGTCTATTTCTCCCTTCAGTTTTGCCAGTGTTTGCCTCAGGAAATTTGGGGAACTGTGGTTAGGTGCATAAATATTTATGATTGTTATTTCTTCCTGATGGATTGCCCTGTTTAATGATAGTGTCCTTCTTTGTCTCTTATAACAGCTTTTGACTTAAAGTCTATTTTTCTGATATTAATATAGCACCTCCAGCTCTTTTTTGATTGCTACTTGCATGGAATATCTTTTCCCAACCTTTCACTTTCAACCTATTTGTGTCTTTGGGTCTAAGGTCAGTCTCCCAAGCTTTGCATGGGACCCAGTAAGGGTGAGAGGTAGAGGAATGGCTGATTAGGGACAGAAGTTTCCTACCTGATATTTTTCTCTTTCTTCAATTCAGCATTTGCATAGTCTTTCTCCAATATCTCACCATCCTCCAGAGTTCTAAGCAAGTGGAATTTGTCCTTATATTCGCTCAATCTCTGGGGAGGTTTTTTCCACTGGATGTTTATGTTGCCATGTTGATGACATCACCACTCATGAATTTAACCTTTAACTCATTTCCCCGGTGATTGCACACCATCTTTGCTGGCAAGACTTTAATCAGCTCCAGCTGTCCTCAGGAACACAGGTATGGCATTACCTTGACGATATTCTCCCTCAACAAGCTAAAGCGGCATGCACATGCCAGCCAATTGATTTTTGCAAAGGGTGCCAAGTCCACTCAATGGGAAAGAATAGTCTCGTCAACAAATGCTGCTGTGAAAACTGTATATCCAAAGGCAAAAGAATGAAGGTTGACCCCAACCTCACAGCATGTACAAAAATTAACTTAAAATGGATCAAAGATATATAAGAAACAGGACTATAAAACTCCTAGAAGAAAGCACAGGCAAGCACCTTCAGGAACTTGGGTTAGGCAATGGTTTCTTAGATTTTTATACCCAAAGCATGGGCAACAAAAGTAAAAATAGATAAATGCAACTTCATTGAAATAAAATACTTTTGTGCATCAAGCTTTCATTGTGATAGTAAAAAGACAACCTACAGAAAGGGGAAAATATATGATAAGGGTTTAATGTCCAAAATATATAAACAACTCTGATAACAGCAAAAGATGATTTAAAAATGTCTTTAAATTGGGTCAATTTAAAAATGAAGAAAAGTCTTGAATAAACATTTCTCCAAAGAAGATACGCAAATGGACAATAAGCACATAAAAAGATGCCCAACATCATTAGCCTTTAGGGAAATTGCAAATCAAACTCACAATGAGATACCATTTCACACCCACTAGAATGGCTACTATTAATAAAAAAAGGAAAATAACAAGTGTGGAAAGCATGAATAGAAATAGAAACACTGTTTGTTGTTGATAGGTATGTAAAATGCTGCAGCTGCTGTGGAAGACAGATTGGCAGTTCCTCCAAAAGCTGAGAAAACAATTACCATATGACCTAGTTATCCTAGTTCTAGTTATATACCCCAAAGAATTGAATGTAGGGACCTGAACACTTATTGGCACACCAATGTTCACAGCAGCATTATTCATGATTGCCAAAAGGTGGAAAGAATCCATATGTCCTTTAACAGATGAGTGCATAAAAAAGATGTAGTATATACATATATGTTACAACATGAATGAACCTTGAAGATATCATATTGAGTAAAATAAGCAGACACAAAAGGACAAATATTGTATGATCTCACTTTCTTGAAATAATTAGAACATTCAAATTCATTGAGTCAGTAGCTAGAATACAGGTTACAAGGGGTTGAGGGAGGGAATGGATAATTAATGCTTAATTAGTAAAGAGTTTCTGTTTGGGGTGATGGAAAAGTTTTGGTAATGGATTGTGAATGTAATTAACTGAACTGAACTGTATATTTAATTGTGGTTAAAAGGGAAAACTTTAGTTTGTATATACGCTATCAGAATAAAAATTTTAATTAACTGTAGAACTGTACAACACAGTGAACCCTAATGTAAACTGTGGAATATAATTAATAGAATGATAATAAAGAATTAGACATTCTCAGGTGGCTGTTGCAGCTGCTATCTCTTTGCTGACTCAGTATGCACAAATGCTCAGCAATATGAATAAATTGCTCCAGGATACCTCAGGACAAATAATCAGATTTTACAGGTCAGGGTCCTTATATCTCTGTTTTCCTACTAGTCTGCTTCTATGGGGAAGAATTGGAGGGAGACAATGCTGTGTGGCCTGGAAAGGACTGAGCTAAAAATGATATGGTTGGCTTACAATGATTGGAAGTTAAATGCAAAACTCTTAGAGCATTTTTGACTTCAGGAGTAGAAGGTGAGGCTATGAAATGTAAAGAACTTAGGGCAGCTGATACCTAGAGGGTGGATCCTAGTCAATATTAACCTGAATTGGTTTCATTTTATTGAGTCATATTATTTGAAATTTCACTACAAATTGCCCAACCTGTTGAGTTAATATTCACTCTTAAAAAACGCAACCAGATAACTTTTGAAGGATTAATAGACTATTAGTCAAGAACGCATAAATTTAAATTTGTTTAATTAAAGAGCTTTCTTCCTAATAGTTAATATTAACTGCATTAAGGAAATGGCAGTTTTATTTGGGCAAAGGTGAAAGGAATTTTAAAACCTGGAGAAATCAAACTAATATTGACTAAGTGCCTACAATGGGCCAAACCCCATTGGAAGGCAATAGCATCATCTTCAAAGATGATGCTATTGTCTTCCATTTCAAAGAGTAAGATCAATGAGTGAAGGAGGCTAAGAGAGAGCTGGACAATGAAGGAGCTAACTAGGAAAAAGCCGTGATATAGAACCCGAGAAGAAAAGAGCTTCTCGAATAGGTTAGGAGAGCACAGCTGTGAAGACTCCCTTTTCTCTAGACCTCATGCAAACACTCCCTTCTGCTAATACAGTGTTTTATGAGTCAAGGTTCAGTTTCGTAGGTTTCTACTTTCTTTTGCATTCAAACACATTTCCTTGAACTTCAACCTTAGGCATGCTCTTTGGGCTTAGTTGTTCCAATATCTCCTCACCTATGCATCCATAAACCATTTCTTTGGGCTGGTTTCTTTTCAGATGTTTGAATTCATCCATTACTTATTGATTCTGCCTCGTTTCAGTCTCACAAGGCAACTTGGGTTCCAAGGTGTTTTTTTTTTGGACCCATTATTTACCCCCTGTGTACTAACTATACATTTCTTTAGAATAGAAGAATATTGATCATTTGGGGTAAGCTGAAAGAAATGGGCAGGGCCAATGCAAATGGTTGTAACTTTTGCTCATGGCAAAGAGAACCCTGGCCAAAGGAGCAAATATTTGTTTACGTCAAGCCCACGCCTTGGTCTGCAGGCCTTTCTCCTGCTTCTGCCTCAGTATGGACCAGCCTTACTCTCATAAAGAAACATGGCATGCTAGATGCCTGCCTTTACTATGGTGGTGGTGAGCAGAAGTTTCAGACTTGACTTCAGTGGGTACTTGGACCCTTCCAGGGTTTCCTCCAGCCTGGCCATTTCCATCTTCATTTCAACAAGGCAGCCATCTTTGGTCACATTCTGTCTCCCCTGCATCAGTTTCCCAGTTCTGCTCTAACAACGTACTACAAACTCAGGACTTCAATCCATAGAAATTTAAGGTCTCACAGAGTTCTAGAGGCTAGAAGTCAGAAATCAAGGTATCAGCAGGATCATTCTACCTTTGAAACCTGTAGAGGAGACTCTTTCCTTGCTGCTTCTTAGCTTCTGGTGATTTGCTGACAATCTTGATGTTTCTGGGTGCCCAGCTGCTACGCTTCAGTCTCTGCCACATCTGTTGTCACATGGCCTTCTCCCCTGTGTCTGTCTGTGTGTCCAAATTTCCCTGTTATAAAGACACTGGTCAGAATGGATTAGAGGTCACCCCAATCCAGTTTTGTCTTAGCTTAACTAATGCACTCTGCAATGACCCTATTTCCAAATAAGGTGACATCCTAAGGTATTGAAGTTTAGGGCTTCAACCCATAACACTTGGGATGTGATCATGTTGATTAGATCAAAAATTGGTCACATTTCCCCTCTCTATTAAGCTCTTATTACTGTATTTGAAAACAATTACAAGCGATTATAATAATACATTTTATTTTATCTACTTAGAAAGTGAGGGCCCTCTGAACTGTACATGAAAATTTAAGGAACATGATATGGAAATTTTCAGCTGGATCCAAACTATCTGGCACTTTGGTTAACCAGATTTTAGTATGAATTGTATGATAGTTTTTTCCTCCCATAAAATTCTTATTCGGCAAGCTCTCACTCCTTCAATAAATCTACCTACTGCATACAAGAAAGTATACTAGAGTTATTGGGTATATGGTTAACCAGACAGATTCCATTAGAAGAAGCAAATACATAAATACTTGTAAATATAAATGTGAGAGAAAAGGATATCATGCTTATTGTATTCAGAGACAGATTGCTCAATCTTAGTAATATTGCCATTTGGGGGCAGAAAATTCTTTTTTGGGGAAGGGGGTGTCCTGTACATTGAAGGATGTATAACAGTATCCCTGGTCTCTGCTCACTAGATGCCAGCAGCATCCAACCCCACTTGTAACAAAGATGTCTCCAGATTTTCCAAATATCAGCTGTGCACAAAATTGCTTCTGATTGGGATCCACTAATGTAAAGGAAGGTGAGAGAAAGGTTTGACAAATAGTGTGGCGTTAAGCAGAACATGGCAAGGGAGGAGTATTTGGGCATGTGAATACTCAGATGGGAAAACAAGGTAGCAAGAAATCTCAGGAACAGAGAACTGGTGATGGAAATTGCATTATAAATAAGAATTCATTCTTTTACTAAAAATAGCTACCATCTAGTACTTAGGTTATGTCAAATGTTTTAATTGTGTTATCCCATGCAATCTTCACAACCACCCATAGTGAAGCTCAGAAATATTTAGTGACCTGATAAAGTTTACAGCTTTGTGCCAGCAGACACATAGTCTATATCTGGGCTCTCAATTAATATTCTAAAAATGTATCTAATCTTTATACCACAGGCTGGTATCCATTCCCTTCTAGCCTTTTCCAGATCTCCAAACAATTAAAATCAGGCAGTGGAAAATTATACATTTAAGACAAAGGTGTCATTTTGCCATTTAGGAGCTAGAGACAGGAAGCAAGGCTCATTGGGAGAAGAATTTCTGAAAACTATTTACATAACACTTTTAGGGATATCTAGGTGCTTTCTTAATGGAAATTCCCTTACTCAAAACCTCATAATGGCTTACTGTCTCACTCAAAGTCATTAGAGTGAATGCCTGCCCCTCTCCCACTTCTCAGAGCGCCTCTCCCACCATTCACTCCTACCCAATTGCTCTCGATGTTCTCTACTGGTGTTCCTGGGACCCACTGGGTCATCTAAGGGCTTTTGCTCCTACTGATTTTTTCCTATAATTGTCTTCCATCAGTGTCTGTTTGGCTAGCTCCCTCAACTCCGTCAGTTCTTTGTTAAAATGATACCTTCTCAATAAGATCTCCCCTTTTCTCCAGAGCACTGTCTATTTTACTTATTTCATATATTGTCTGGCTTCCCTTTCTATAATGCAAATTCCATGAAGGTGAGAATTTTTGTCCATTTTTCTCACCTCTGGAGCCTCAGAGACCTTAGAATAGTGTCTAGCACATAGTAGGGTGATTAGAAAATAGTGTGGGATCAAGGAATACATTTCTTTGCTGTAAAGATTGGTAGGATAAAATGGAACATACATGGGAAGGGCATGTCCATGTGTATGGAGAAAGTTGAATGCCAACTGGAGGACAAAATTCTTATGTTGCTCTACTTAGGTTGCTGCCAATTCTTTCCACCAACCCATATATCTGAATCCTGGGAAGAGTGATAATAATAAAATGTGGCCCTTTTTTTCATTGTCATGGTCTGTTGGATCCTTGTGAGTTTGCGCTTGTCTTGGCATGGAAAGCATAATCACATTTGGGGAGAATAAAAGTAATTACTCCATATTGCTTAATATGCCTGATAAGTATTTAATAAGGATATAAAAATTTCCCTGCTTTTCACCTTCGTAAATGTCAATCTATAACCTAATTACTTCAATTTTCCATTTAGAAAATTAATTCCTGTTGAAGGCATAAAAAAGGCAGCTGAGGAATTTTCCTTTCTGGCCAAAGACTTAGAAACTCAGATGAGTTCAGAGACCTGTTGGTTCTCAGAGGGTGAGAGCAGAACGTTCCAAGTTAGCTAAATGGACTTCCACTTATGTCACTGCTCCTTGAGTTTGACCCGAAATAAATCAATTAGAGCAGATACAAGAGTCTCATGTTTCTCTCACTCCCTCTCTCTTTTGCAATTTCTTCTTGCAGGAGACTTGCTTGATTCAGAGCATTCTTAGCAGCAAGATTAAATATGGTAGAATGGACCTTAGTGTTTCTGCATCCTCATTCCCCCATTTGTGAAAAGCAAAGGGGAAATGAAATTAATTGAGTCAAGCACCTACTATGTGTTAGGCATTTAGCTAGGAATTTTTCATATTTCCTTATTTATCGTAACTTTGTTAAATGAATAGAGGAATTGATGGCTAATGACCACATTAATGGCATCTAACATTTATTGAATGCCTACTATCTTCCAAGTGGTATGTTAAGTATTTTACATGGAATATCTCAATTAATTAATATAATAACTCTATGAGGTAAGTATTGTTATTATATTATAAATCCCATCTTGTAGGTAAAAAAATGGGGTGCTGTGGGTTGAATTGCATTCCCCAGAAAGATAAGTTGAAGTCCTAGCCCCCAGGACTTCAGATTGTGATCTTATTTGGATATAGGGTCTTTGCACATGCAATTAGTTAAGAAAAGGTCCTACTAGAGTAGGGTAGACCTTTAATCCAATGTGACTTGTGTCTTTATTTGGAGAGAAGAAGCACCAAGGTGCAGACACACTGGGATGAAGGCCAAATGAAGATGGAGGCAGAAACTGGAGTTACACAGCTACTAGCCATGGAACATCAGGGATTGCTGGCTACCACCAGAAGCTAGGAAGAAGAAGGACCCTCTCCCAGAGCCATCAGAGAGAGCATGGCCCTGTCAGCACCTTGATTTCTGACTTCCAGCTCCTAGAACTGTAAGGTGATAGATTTCTATTGTTTTGAGTCACCAAGTTGGGGGTAATTTGTTTCAGTGACCCTTGGAAACTGGAGTACTCATAAATTACCAGAACATGGAGATAATATACACAGTGGTTTCAGGAAGCTAAATTATTTGTCCCAATCACATGGCTTATGAGTAGAAGAGCTTGAGCTTGTAGTATTATTTTTTTCCTCTTTCAAATAAAGCTCAAAGATTTTCAGTACCTTTTTCAAGATCACCAAGCTAGTATGTGGTAGGTCAGACTGCCAAGTATTTTTGTATTATATTGCATGTTTATTGTGACAGTTTGAATTTTGTGAATCTCAGAAAAGATTGTTCTTGAACTAATCCATTTCCTGTGGGTGTTAAAGTCAGTTAAGGAAACTTTGATTAGATCACTTGATCAAATCTCTTTCAGGCTTTTGATTGGACTCAGTGAGGTAGGTCTCTGCCCTCTTGCTGGTTCTTATGTAAACTGAGAACACACAGAGACATAGAAAAGGGAGCTCTGCCATTTTGACCCTGCCATGTGAGAGAGAGGACTGCAGAAAGACAGAGAAGCTCAGAAAGGCTGAGAGAGGTTGTGGCCGTTGGGCAGTTTGATGTAATTATTAATTCCAAAAATATAATTGTATCATGCTTGTAAGCTGATCTGTTAATCTGGGCCTGATTAAGTTATGATTAGGGCGTTGACTGGGCCATGTGAGTAAGGCATTGAGCCCCACCCCTTGGTGGGTGGGGAATCGAATATAAAAGGCAAGGCAGAGAACAGAGTAGAAGCAGTCTTTTGAGAAGCAGTTTTGATATTGGAAAGAAGGCCCCAGGAGAAGAGAAGCAAGCCGTTTGCCTGATCATCTACAGCTGACCTTGTGGAGGAAACAGGAGCTAAGCCTGGAGAGAAACGCAGCCCTGGGAAAGAGGAACCCCAGAAGCCTGAACCCTGGCAAATGCTGGCAGCTGTCTTGCTCTAACACGTGGCAATGAACTGTGGTGAGTGAAGAAACATAACGCTTTATGGCCTGGTATCTGTGGACTTCTACCCCAAATAAATCCCCTTTGTAAAGACCAACCCATTTTTGGTATTTCACATTAGCACCCCTTTGGCTGACTAATACAGAGGTCTTGGAGTCTGGAATCAGCAGAGCACAGAGGCATGGAAAGAGGCCACCTAAAGGCTGAGCCCATGGAGCAGCTCAAGGCTGAGGAGACGAGCCCTGCCAAATGCCCGATGACCCACGGCTGAACTTGGGGAGCAAGTGGAGTAGCTGAGGCTGAAAGAGGAGGCCCAGAAAGAGACAAACCCTATGCCTGATCACCCGCAGCTGAGCTCTGGGAGACAGTGAGCCTTGAAGGGAAGGCAGGGGCCTCAGCAGAGATCGGCTGCCATCTTGCTTTGCCACATGGCAGGACGCCAAGGTAATCTGACTTTGGTGAGAAAGCATCTCTGATGATGCCTTGATCTGGATATTTTCGCAGCTTCAGAAATGTAAGCTTTCCCCCAAATAAATCCCCTTTATAAAGGTATATTTCTGGTATATTGCATTAGCAACCCTGTGGCAAACTAAGACACTTATCTTCTTCAAAGTGCTTGCACATAGCTTATATGATATGCCGTTTAACACTAAAATGATGCAAAACTGTGATCGACTGGAAGCATGCCCGTTCAATGCAGGGTGCCAGCTAGTGTTAAGCACAGGGTGTTTCTGTATCCCTCAGTGCCTGCAGCCACCATGTTCTTTGGGGCACTGCCCAACAGTGCTGAGCTCCTTGTGTGCTTTCCACCTGGAGATTTTCTCTCTCCTCCAAATGAAAGGCCTAGAAAGCAGATGACTGAGGAAGTATCTAAGTCATGGTGACTTCCATGGGTCTGGTTCTGGAGTAGGGGAACTTTGGGCAGGCGCTCTGACATCTGAACCCTGCAGAGATGTTGACCCCATGGAATACAGGAAGGCACCATATGGACCGTAGAAGGAAGGCATAACCCAGGCGCGACCAAACAATTGGAAAAGTGTTTTTCTTTGAAAAGAAGCCTAGTCCTTCTTTGGCAGGTCATATCTATATTAAATTCAGAGTTTCAGCTTGGTCCAAATGAGTTCACGGATGACTGGGATTAAGCTGCTCTAAATCGGGATGTAGAACGGAAAGCTGGCACGCTTTGGGCTGGAGTGGCATTATCACACCCCTGCAGTCTCATTATAAAAACCGCTACACAAAATACTAATTACAAGTTTTCCTTGAGTGAGGAGACTTTAATAGATCCTTGGCTTTTTGTTCTTTTCCAACCAGTGATAAAAATTGATCGTGACTCAATCTGAAGAGTACTTACTTTTCTCTTGTTCCGTCCCGAGGGTAAGGGCACATCAGCTAAAGCTGAGTGGACTTCTTACAGAGGTTTTCCTTGTTGTAAGCTGACACTTATCCCCAGAGCCTGCAGCAATCCCTGCTTTGAACATAGTGAGTCCTCAGGAAATATTTATGACTAATGCTGATGATGATGGTAAAAAGAATGATGTTCTCTCCCTTAGCCCATTGGAACAACTCCCTGGGAGGGAGTTTAGACTGCAGCTGGCTCAGGTTTCACAGCGCACAGATTGCAACTAGACTTGTCTTACGTGAGCCTTGACGGCCAACGGAATTCAATATTCAGTTCTCCAGGGTGACTGGGTGTGATTAAAGAAACCACTGATGAAAATGCAAACCCACCCTCCCTCTCATTCTTGAACTGCAAACTTTAAACACGGACAGTTCGGTGGGCTATTGCTATTGAAAAAGAGAATCAAAATGATATTTCCTGCAGGAGCAAAACTCTTTTCAAAGTATGATGGATCATTTATTTTCTGAGGCCTGGAAATTACTGGTGAGGTAGATAATGGGCTTTTCTCCTTAATTTTATGGATTTAAGAGTTCAAATCTGTACAAGGCTTGAAGCAAAAGATCGATGGGAAAGTACTGATAGAGTTTAGGATTCTTGAAATGGGCCGTTGGTTTTGCTGCCAGTTCACACTGCCTATAGCAAATTCCTTCTTTGTTCTTGTCTGGTTTTCTGAGTTCCTCTACTGACATGTCCATTATTAGAAATTAAATGGATAAAAAATGCATAAAATGACATTGAAACAAGTAAAATAAAGCTTAGTGAGTTAGAAAATTTTGTGTACTGATAGGGATGACAGTCAAACATATATTTTAGTTAAAAAATACCCTTTTAGGTGAAACATATGTTCAAAAGTTGTGAATTGAATCTTTTAAGCATCAAAGAGAAGAATTGTAGTTTATTTTATTCATCAGGATTGTGAGCCTGCCAGGAATTGTGTTAGGTGCCGGGAGTAGCAGTTCATTATGGTAATAAGGAATTGGCTTGAGGTTTTGTAGAATAGTAAACAGGAGACTGATTGCTTCTCTGACAGGGTTAATACCTTAAAGGTGGCATTCTTTGAAATTGTACTGTTTCTTGGAAACATTAGGATAACATTTTGCTTATCTGTATTTTTTAATAATGAGCAGTTATTTTTTAAAAGGGATAATTTTTATTATAAAATAAACAATACATATTTTGCATCCTTTTAAAAACTTATGATGAACCTTCATGTATGAGTGCAAACTCTTTTGGAAGGAAGGAGTGTATATGATGAAGGAAGATGGGCCTATTCACTCAGTGATGGAGCACATGCTAACAGCTTCTGTCTTCCCAGAGTATAGCTGCCTTGGAGACATTCAAGGGTTGGAGTGGTGACCACAGTGCACTTACACTGAGTTTCGAACTAGGCAGATTTGGATTCCAACCCCATGTCCACTTCGCTGATAATTAGACAAGTTGCAAATTCTTTATGAAAATAGAAATAAATGACAACTGGCTTCCAGAAGCTGTCATAGATACTAAAGAGACTGAATGTATAGCCCAGAGCATAGTAGCTATAACGAAGGAGGAACTTAATGAGCCGTGACTATTATAGTGATGATATCTTAGGTGCTTACTCGTTTGTAAATATCTTTCATTAAATTAAGTTGAAGCATATGAAGTCACTCATATTTGTCCACTTTCGATATACAAAAATGGCAATTTGAGATGGTTCAACCTAATAGTGGGTCTTAACTGTGCCTGCCAGGCTCCAGTGAGTCATGGTGGAAGTTGGGGGAAAAAACTTCACCCTGGAAAGTATGGAGCTGTTGATAGTCTTCCACATAGTGATTCAGGGATCCAAGTGCCTTTCCTATTATGGCTCCATTACCTTTTATTTGCGGCTTCCATGCTTACTGTGGAATGGGAAAGAAAGAACGTAGAAAGCACATTAATCTCTTCATAGACCCTTTATAAAAGTCTTCTCCAACTCCTTTACTCCCTTGCATGTTCTGTGTGTTACAAGAGAAGATTTGAGGGCTTCAAGAGCAAGACTTGGCCTGGGACATGGCTAACTCCACACTCAGTTGGCGGCAGTGGGAGAGCCATCATCTGTGACAGTGAGCCTGAGATTCTTCTCTCACACTCTTGCTGGAGCTGAGACAACAAGGAAAAATTTCCCCCTGGCTGAAAAGCAACAACCTTACTTTGCAGGGTGTGATGGGGTAGGGATATTTATTCGGAAACAAGTTTTCCAGCTAAGAGAGAGCTGAGTCTCCCTCCCTCACTCTAAGCTCACTGTAGGCTTTTAAAGGCCAATGTCTAATTTCCTTCAACAAAACAAAGTGCTTGATTATCCATATTACCTTTTTTTTTTATTTTATTTTAAGGAGGTACTGGGTATTGAACCGGGGCTCTAGTATATGGGAAACCGGCACTCAACCACAGAGTACACCTGCTCCCCTATCCACATTATCTTTTAATCCTAACTACTTGCTGGAGGTCATTTCGGTGCAAAGATAATTCTTAAAACATCTTTTTTTAATCCACAATATTCCAAAGCTCAGTTAATGTATGTAAAGATTCATTGAAGATCTATCATATTCTCCCAATCGATGGGTTGCAAATAATACATGCAGAAGTGTATTTTGTGTGTGTGTGGCATATTTCTGAGTTGATACTAGGAGCATTTTGAGCAATGTTTAGAAAGTATCTTCTACAAGCAGATGTTCTTCCCCTGAAAAGATCCTGCAAAATCAATATTGATTCTTAGGGAGAATCGTATGTTATGCACCTTTAAAATCTTTTCTATATCAGAATCAATTCCAGGCCAACAAACACAACTTTGAGCTTTAAAGATTGGCGACCCTTAATACCTTTGGCAAAAGGCTTTGTGAGAAGCTATTGTGAAGGAATTTTTATTGCTACATAACTACACATGGAAATGACTTCTAACTTTCACTCCCAGGTACTTATAAGTATTGTGTCCAAAGCCAAAAAAAACATAAGGAATGCTCCTTTGGACCATTGGAATGTATGTTTTAATTATGGATGGGTTTCCTCTTATAGAAGATAAACCCTGAAATTTCTGTGGCTTGGCATTGTAGAATTTATTGTTTACATAATAGTCTAGTCTTTCAAATAGTGATCCAGGGATCCCATGTATTACCCTATTTTGGCTCCATTTTCTTTTATATGTGGCTTCCATGTTCACTGTGGAAGGGAAAGGAAAGAGCCGTGAAAGCACATGAGTGTCTTAATTCAACCCAGAAAGGATACACATTGCTTCTCTTCAAAATCCATTGGTAAGAACCAGTACCATCAAGATGCAAGAAGAATAGGACAATGTGGTTGGTCCTTTCCTGGGTATGCACTCTATACTGTGAGGGGATCACAAATCATTGGTGGTTGGCTGGCTGTCTCCTCTATCATGGTAGAATATAATTTTTTTTTGCTTCATTGCCACTGAGAATCAAGACATCTAATGACATGTGCTTGGAATTTTTTCCTGAAGGATTCTGAAGAGCACCCATTCTTAAGGAGATGCTTCTTACTGAATTTGCTTTCCTGTCCTTGAGTGGGCAAGCTGCATGGATGTAACTCTCCACAGACTCTGAGGGCTTTGCATGCTTGAATAGATCTGCAAATGCCATGAACGATGACACCTTGTGATCTAGTGATTCTATAAGAAGGAGTCACCTGCCTCCGTGTCATGGGCAGCGTTTCTATTAGAAACGTAACATTTGATCTCTATGACATGTAGTGATGTGTTATCGTTAAGGAGAAGCTTTTCTTGGGCCATTATAAATGTCAAATTTAGTTCAATCAGAAAGCACTGTTGGAGAAATCCATTGTAAATGCTGCATGGAATATAATTCCACAAACTCATCCAGGAAATCTCCAATAACATGTGGATGAGACAGTTGACATGTCTTTTCAATATAACAGAGATGTGCTCATCAGGCTATTGATTTCACTGGTAAAATTTAAAATTTCTAAACCATGATTAATGGCTCTGGTTAAATGTATTAAAAGTTTTATTCTCAAGTAGAGCATAAGTGGATAGGAGCAGGAGCTTTGAAATCTGACCTTTAAATGTGCCATTCTTCAGTTTGTTCATCCAATGGGAATAATGCTAGTGTCCACCTCACAAGATTGTTGTAAGGACAGAGCGAGATAATGCAAGTCAAGTGCTTAGCTCACTGTGAGCACGTTGTAAGCATTGAATAAATGGTAGCTCTCCTCTTACTCCTTCTTCTTCTGTAGTGATTTTCTATTTCTGTTGCAACAAATTATCAAAAACACAGAGGGGTAAAACAGCACAAATTTACTGTCTAACAGTTCTGTAGGTTAGTGGTCCAACACAGGTCTCACTGGGCATTGGCAGAGCTGTGTTCTTTCCGGAGGCTCCAGGAGACACGGCTCCTTGTCTTTTCCGTCTTCTAGAGGCCACCCACATTCCTTTGCTTGTCGCCCCTTTCTCCATCTTCAAAGCCAGCAACAGCAGCTTTGACTGTGTCCTTCTCATGTCACTTCTCATCCCCCTCGCCTATTCTTTCACCTTGGTCTTCCATTTCTAAAGACCTTTTCGATTACATTGGGCCCACCTGGAAAATCCTTGACTCTATTTGCCACCTTAATTCTTTTTTGCCGTGGAATCAAACAGGTTCACAGCTTCCAGGGATTAGGACATGATGGACCTCTTTGGAGACCATTATTCTGCTTACTACACCTTCTTCTCCTTGTTGAGCGTTGTTATCAAAACTGTTGGAACCCTTGGTATTCTGATTTACTTGGTGACCCGCTTTATTTGGGGTCCTCTGTCTTTTGCTTCCAGAGTGAACTCTCTTAACTTAGGAATCTTCTGACATTGGCTTTCTGACATCTAACTCCTATTTTTGTTCCAAAGCAAATATTTTAAGTTGACCAGGATAAAAACAACACTCTACTGTTCCCTACAAGCTCTTAAAAACAAAACAGTAATGCGTATTATCATTTTTCTGCCTTAGACGCTCTTGCATCACTAGAAAAGATGTCATGTTGGATAGCCAATGCAAACCAGCAACGAATGAGCAAGCATTCAATATGGAAGTCATTTATTTCAGCAAAACAATTCTGGAATAACTGCCCATTAACTCTCTGCCATATGTAGCGAACTCAAAAGAACAAAAACAAAAATTAAAAACAAAACAAGGAACCCACTGTGGTTGAACTTCTTACAGGCTGACAATTATCCCCATCTCAGGGTATTGGCGTCTGCATAATTATCAATTAAAAGGATGACTCTGATGGTGGATTTGAGGGTTGATGTGGGCAATATGTTAGAGCTGAGTCCTGCTGTTGGTATTTATTCTCCCTCTTTCCCTTCTCTGTATCCTTTCATAACTCATCAAAGGGATTTGAAAGGTAGCTCCTTGCACAGAAAAGACATTTTGCTCAGTGGGAAGGGAGGGCCAATTTGTTAGCATTAAGCATCTCTCTAACACTTCACATCTGCTGCTGCACAGCAGCCCTCCCCTGTGTTTTGTCCAGTTTGCTCACACCGAGCTCCAGAAATCCATGTGCTAATTTCCTTAACTACCTTCTCTCTTCTCCAGGTTTTGCTCGGTAAGATCCTCCTTTCCAGCCAGGAGGCATGCTCAGCTGTCAGCTCAGCGCCTGGGAAATGGGGTTGACAGGGCTCCTGGGAGGGGGGACAGCCTGAGCCGGGAGGTCCCACAGTGGACAGAAATCAGACTCAGAGGAGGCAGCAAGGAAGAAAAGGGAATTGCAGAAATGTTGATAAATTCCATTTAGCAAATAACACAATACGCGGACGGGCACAATGGCCTTTTCCATGGGCAGATTATCCCAGTCAGAGGCTTTGCTATATGAAAAAGGAAAGAAAGAAAAAAAAGTGGCATGCTAAAGAAAGAGGAAGGCGGGCCGTGTAGCAGCAATCAATGCTGTCCTTTGTGCCGCCTGACATTTGAGGGGCTTGTTATCGGCGATTGCTGGCTGCTTTATCTAATGTATCTCCCCAGCTGCCAGGTGCTGCTGATGGAAGGCAGGACGTGCTGATGGCATTGGAAGATAGGAGCCCGCCCAATTCACCAGGTCCCCTCCTCTCCAAAGGCCTGCAGGGGAAGAGCGCAGGGGAGGACACACTCCAGCCTTCTCCTGGCATTCTTGACACTCTTTTTGTGCCTTCTGTTGACTTGAGAAGACAGCCAAATAGAAAAATCCCAGCCCCCACTCTAAAACCAACAGAGCATCTGCCAGAAGCAACAAGGGTTCCACGGAGAAGACAACTGTACATTTTTTGTGTGTGTTTCAACTGCATGTTTGTTCCTCGGCATCTGGTCCTCCCGTCCCGGCTCCAGCAGAGACTGTCTTGCCTGCAGCATCTTCAGATTCTGATTTGCTCAGAGGAGGGAGAGAGCTAACCTGCCCCGGCTCTATGGAGCCTCAGCTTCTTTCTTCAGGCTACACCTGCAAAGATATCCTCCCATCCCCATGCCTGGCACAAAGTAGATGCCCAACGAATCTTCCTTGATGAAATGCAGTTACCTGGTATTTTAAGGTAAACTTATGGAACTGGGAGATGCTTCTACTGAGCCTCTGGTCTGATCCGAGGTGGTGTAGCTCCAAGGTTAAAAGTGAGGCTCGAGTACCTTGTTTGAAAAGTCCCCCTGCCCCTTACCATTGTGACTTCTGGCAGCAACTGAAACGTCCGAGGCCTCAGTTTCCCCATCTGTAAAGTGGTAATAGCCACATTACTAGGCTATGGTGAAAATCAACTGAATGATCACTTGGCTTGGTGCCTGACACGTGGTAGGTCCTCAGTGGTTTAAGATATGATGATGACTCCATTTCCTTAGAAAGGACTATACCAACATTATTTTAAGCATGTGGTTGGATGTCTGCTTATCTTTTGAATATTTCTAGGAAAAGAGCTTCTTCCAACACCATATGGTTGAATTAATTTTGGGATAAAGCAATGAATTTGCACACTGGTCTATTTCTATGTTCTCTGTCCTCTCTTGACCCAATCGTAGGCACCTTCCCTCCCAATATTTAAAAGTATGTTTCTTCCATGATCCATCTATAAGTTCTTGGCATTTTGTAGGATGTTATCAAAGAAAAATTCTTAGAATGAAGAAAAAACATGTTCTCTAGAAAACCTCTGCATTGAGTATACTAGGGTACTCCAAGAAAGCTGAGGATTTGTGAAGGAGATGTCTGTTTTTTTGCAGTTCATAATCTGCAAAGTAGCTGTCTGCGGGATTTCCTTTTTTTTTTTTTTTTAAGAGACATGATTAAAATTACCTATGCTGCTTAAAAGGTTTTGGGATCCGAATGTAAACTCAGAGCTCTGCATGGATTTACACTTTGCATAGAGATAACAAAGCCATTAAAATGCGCATTTCTTGTGAAATTAACCACTTTTCCCCCTAATGTGAATTTTTGCTATTGTGTTGTCTGAGAAAAGCATCATTTAACAACAACAACAAAAGTTTTAGAAGTCCATAGATGAGTGATATTCATCATCTCTATTATCTGTTTAGCTACAAAGGATTCTTTGCCAAATATGATAATTAATTCGTTCTGTACTTGCAACCTCGAGGTGATTGCCTCATTAGAGGCTGAAGAGGACCCAGAGGAGAGTGTGGCTGCTTTGTTGGCTCAGTTGGATGGTGCTTTGGGGGCTATATAAAGAAAAACAACATCAGTGTAATTATAAGCAAAAAAAAAATGTCAGATGTTTGTCATGTGGTTTTATAAGCTTGACTTTTTTTTTTTTTAAAGAAACTAAATAAATAGAAAGCTTGAGATGTGGGCTATTATTGAAATAAAATCATATCTTTACGATTGATATCACTGATGCAATTCTGAATGCAGGGGAAATAATTTTTTTTTTTTTTTTTAAACCAAGCCCTTTAAAATACATCTGGCATTTGAAAATGTATCACTACACTTTGCTCTTCAGTAATTTGGTTTTTCAACTCGGTTGTAGGATATGATTTAGTTTGGAACTGCCGTGTGTATCGTTTTGTTATTGTTAATGTTATGCCAGGGCCAAGTGAAGCGTGAAAGGCCATCTTTGTTCTCAGGGCAGCAATGATTTCTGTGTCCTTAAGGCTGAAGAAAAACAGGGTTATTCTTATTTTGTTCTCTGGAATACCCAAAAGAATCAAGTCAGCAAGGAGTAAATGTGCATTTGTACGTGTGTGTGTGTTTGCAGAGATGGAAACAGATTGGGTGGGTAAGTTTTCTCGTTCTCCCCACGTTAGTGTCTGTCGGTCCCCTTGACAGAAAACCACACACTCCATGCTTTGGTCTCTCTGAAGCCCCCTAAAATGTCCTCCAAGCCCCCTTCCCCTCTGCCTTCCATCTCCAGACCACGCTCGGACATCCCATCAGACACGCACGTGTAAAGCACAGCCTTCGGGAGAATTCCTGCATCTGTGAAGCCAAGGAACATGAGCAAGCCAACTCCTCCCAAGCGCTCTTTTATATCAATCTGAAATTCATTTTGGTTGAAATATTTATGATATTAAATATTTATGGAGCAATATTTATGTGTATGTGTGTATGTGTGTGTGAGAGTTCACATCACACTGGCCTCGGGTGCCATGTTGAATGGGTTCAGTGGTTGCCTGGCTCAGCTGCCCTTCCCTTCCTCCAAACCCTTTATCCCTTGACTTCCACAGACATTTGTCCCAAATTCTTTCTTAATGTTGCAACATAATTCATTAGGACAGTCTTAATGAGTTGCTAATTAGTCTGGGGGGAGGAGGTGAAGAGGGAGGGGACAGAAACAGCAGACTCAGAGAAAGTTGAGCAGGCTGGGGCATCTTAAGGAGCCCTGGGAGAGCATTTTGTCAACAAAATGGATAGTGCTTGGAGGCAATAAAACTTTCAAATGACCTTCATGTCAAAATATTAGACTGCTATTTTTCGCTGGATGGTAGTTTCATAAACATAAAAAGCACACATATCATTCAGAGTGCAGCAAAATTTGTCTCAAATATGTGGTGCTCCCTTTTTTTAGAAAGACTAATGTACCCTCCATATAGTGGAGAAAATGACATAATATCCCAGCCTTTCACTGTAGCAGAAAAGAATATTTACAGCAGCGTTTTTTGTTTTTTTTCTTTGCTCTTCAGCCTTTTTTTTTTTTTTTTTAAAGGAAAACACTGAACTATATACATCGATATGTAAATAGATAATGAGAGAAAGATATAAATCCTACAAGAAATTTTGCTTGTTTTTATTCAGGAAAATTGCCCACCAAGTTTGCAATTTACAGAAAAAGCAAGGGTGTTACTGTAGTCTGAAGATAGAGTCATGATGAACTGCTAAAAGTAACTCTTCTTAATGGGAGGAAAAGAAAATCATCGGAACCATGAACAACAGATATTTTTTTCTTTGCTGAAATAAATGCTTCCCAAGGTTAAACTTCAGGAAGGTGGATATATGTTTGAATTTGCCCTGTCTAAATGACAGGATATGTAAATATGTCCCCAAAATTTGTAGTTTCTCTTCCACTTGATTTTCAGTGCATTCCCTTATCTAGGAAACACCAGGGGTAGGCTTCACATTAGCTGAATGAATAAAAGAGGTCTGATAAGACATTCTGATTCAAACCATCAAATCAGGTCTACGCAGCAAATCCAAGATGAAGCCACCAGTTTGGGGAAATGAGAAACAACCCTGATTGGAGCAAGACAGATAAAGAATGAAATAGCAATTATAAGAGTGCAGGGGTCTCCAATCAATAAACATAATGTACATTGAAATTCCTTTGCCAAGAAAAAAGCCTTACACAAATGTTGTGTTTTATTTTGGCTGTTAGAATTAAGAGGCAATCACTTATCTTGAGTTCCAGTGCCTTAAGTAAGAACTGGCTCTGCCTCTTTTTGTCACCTCTGGCATCCCTGGTTCAAATAAGATTTCTTCCTGCCCTTAGGACTTGAAGTAAACACATGTACTACTAAGTAAATCACCACCCAGAGTCTTTAAATCAAGGATTTCGGCAGAGGTTGAGGAAGCATGAGTTCCTAGCAAGATAATCCAGGTAACCTCTTGGCAAATGGTGTATTGTAGCTTAGCCATGGTTATCTGAGCCAGTGATGTGGGCTGATTCTAGATAACATCCATGAAAGTGTGTTTGGGGAGCAGTGGTTGAGCGCCTGCTTCCCATGTACAAGTGAGGCAGGTTAGTTTAGGAAAAGGGAAGGCAAGTCTAAGACCTGGTAGAAAAACTTGGCCGCAAAACACATGGCCATGGAACCCCACCTGGAAACCCCGAGGGGAAGACCGCCACCAAGAAGCCTGTTGAAAAGATCTCACAAGAACCCCCATTAGAATGAGAATGCTCTGCCTAGAAGAGCCCACATCTGCAGGTTCAGGTGCATAATCCTCTTCTCTTTTCCCATTTCTCGGTAAACTACTGGCCTAACTAGACCGACATGTTCTTAAATTCTTTTGTGTTACGTGCATACAGGACATCAGCAGACAAGAAGTGATTCAGCAGCTCTAGAGCGGGGCCTGGGAATCTGCATTTCTAACAAGCCCTCAGGTGATATCATTGCTGCTGGAAGGCAAACTGAGAGCAGCAAGGTGTACGCCAAGAATGAAACCGTGGCATTTCCGGTGACTTTGTTGGTTCCATCTCACAGGACTGGTTCCTCAAAGACTCTTTCCTCTCCAGCCTCCTGCTGGTATCCGAGTCCTGACAAGCATGCCAAAGTGAGGTGTCTGCCGCGGGGTTCACAGAGTAATATTATGAATAAACGCGAGCGTGGCTTGCTTGGGATGACTTTGTTGAATTTTGCTTTTGAAAAATTATAATACGGTAAGAGCTAATTTATTCTTGCAGTCCACATTTAGGTGTTTTTGTTTGTTTGTTTACTGATAAGGGTCTTTAAAATACTTGCTTAATCTAGTATCTGAGGCATGAGTAGAGCTAAGGAATGGCAAGGTGGTGACCTGATTCTAGACACATTTGAGGAACTCAGTCTAAAACTGGGGTTTCTCTTGGAAATATTTGACCCTCAAAAGGGGCTATAGGATCAATTATTTTGGTGGACATCTAACTAACATCTTGGGACCTGCTCCCTACTTGGAACGTTGTTCATTGATTGAAATTTTTATTAGAAAAAAATGTGTAACATCTGAGCAATACCATAGTCTTCTACTCATCATTGACATGTCACAAATCTTCGGGGTTATTGCAGTTGTGTGTCTCCAGCAATCACTGTAATCTATTTTTAGGATTCAGGATTGTCTTGTCAGCTTCGGACACTTTGGAGCTACTTTCAGACTGGCTAATAGGGAAAGAGCTGAAGGGCACCAGGATTCCTAAGTATAATAGATTCCTTCCCTGGGGCATTGCCTTGACATCAATCATAGCCAATTGTAGGTCTATAGCTCTCTTTTGTGTGACTTATATCCTTTGCTGATGAACAGAATCACCTTCTAAAGGGAAGTTATCCTCTGAGACTAAATATTCAGTCAAAGTGTTTTCAAGCTTCCCCCAGAATATTAGAAGGCTCCATTTACTTAAAAGCAATTGAGTTGCCAAAAATGTAATTTTGATCTATTCACTGAGACTCTTCAATATTCCTGCTGAGTAAGAGTAATACTAATCTGAGTAATCAACATCAGGGTGCTTGAAATGTATATATCTGAAAATAATACATTTGCATGTCTCAAAAATAGAAAATGCTGGTGTATTTTCCCCTAATTCAGACTTAACATCTTCTTGAATTAGTCTGTATTTAGCTGTTCCTTCAGTGTTGGGTACTTCGTATTCAGGGCTGAGAATTGTCTGTGCGTTCTGCTACTTAGGTAGGACTCTGTCCAAACAAGGCACCCATTGTCAGGAGAAGTAAGTCTAGACCAAGAAGATTCTAAGAAACTGGAAGAGTTTTGCCAAACTTGAGAGCAAATTGAAAATTTTAAAGGTACATTCTCCTCCCTTACCCTTTGTTTCTGTTTAATAGTTAGAGTGACCAACTCTCTTGGTTTGTCCAATACTGTCCCAGCTTTACCACTAAAAGAAAGTCCCATGTTCAGAAAACCCCCAGTCCTGGGCCATTCGGTTTGGCAGGTCATCCTGAAATACCTGTACTTTTTGATGTCACTGACACCAAAGGTAGAATCCTGGAGGGTTATTGGGCTCAAGTAGAGCTGTCAACTAAATTCAGCATCACAGTGAAGATTCCAGGAAGCTAACTCTACATGGAAAGCAGTATATTAAGCTGAACCCATCCTCAGTCTCTTTCTTGTGATTGTGTTGCTTCTAGATCCACAATGGGCCACCTTTCAAAGGATTCAATCACTTTATTGTTTTCCAGGGGAGAGAGGATGGTTAAAAAAATATGCCAAAAACTATATATGAGGTCCCAGGTTAGATCCCTGGTACCTCCTAAAAAAAAAAAAATGCCAATGGGGCATGAGATTAAGGAAGAGTATATGAATTTGTGAGGACCAATCCTAAAAATTGGCCCATGTGCTCTCTTTGGCTTATACATTGGATTACCAATATATGTTCTGGATCTGTCAGTAATCATTGACCTATCCACGGGGCTCAATCATAATCTGATAATTTCTATACCAGAGTACAGTTTTCAGTTTATTTAAATTTATAGAAACTTTCCTTTTCAGGGACTAATGTTGCGTGAAGACTGCTCTGGGAAACATCAGCAGAGATGATCAGGAATTTCTCTCTCTGTGGTATGAGTAGAACTGTCATTATTATTATTATTATTATTATTATTATTGAGGTGAAGTTCGCTTAATATAAAATTAGCCATTTTAAGGTATACCATTCAGTGGCACTCAGTACATTCATAATGTTGTGCAACTACCATCTATATCAACTTCCCAAACATTTTTATCACCCCAAAAGAAACTCTGTACCCATTAAGAAGTTACTCCCCATCTTCCTCTCCCCTCCGCCCTGGCAAACACTAGTCAACTTTTTGTCTCTATGGATATGTCTATTCTAGATATTTCACATAAATGGAATCATATAATATGTAACCTTTTGAGTCTGGATTCTTTCACTTAGCATAGTGTTTTTGAAGCTCATCCACGTTGTAGTAAATATTAGTACTTCATTCATTTTTATGACTGAATTATTTCCATTGTATGGATATTCACATTTTGTTTATCCATTCATCCATTGATGGATATTTGGGTGGTTTCCACCTATTGGCATTGTTACTATCGCTGATATGAACATTTGTGTACAACTTTTGTTTTAACAGCTGCTTTCAGTTCTTTTGGGTATATTCTTGGATCTAACTTTTAAAAAAATGTGGTCAGAGTTTGTTACCAAGAAATCCCTTTCTACAATTCTTACTTTACAAAATCTCCCAAGCAGAGAAGTTCAAACAATAAGGGAGAAAAACAATTGGGCAGTGATTCAGTTTGCTAAAAGCTGCTCAAGCAGATAGCATAAAATGGGTTGGCTTTTAACCATGGGAATATATTAGTTTACAAACTTACAGTTTCAAGGCTGAGAAAAATGTCCAAATCAAGGCATCATCAGGCAATGCATTCTCCCTGAAAACTGGCTGCTGGAAATCCTGGACTCCTCTTTCACATGGTAAGGCACATGGCAGCATCTCTTGGTCTCTCCCTTCTCTTCTGGATTTCGTTACTTTCAGCTTCTTACTTCTGTGGCTTTCTCTTTGTTCATATTCATCCTGTTTATAAAGGACTCTGATAAGAGGATTAAGACTCACCCTGGGCCATGCCTTAATGAAGTAACCTTATCAAAAGACACTTCTTACAATAGATTTACACCCACAGGAATGGATTAGCTTTAAGAACATACTTTTCTGGGGTCTATACAGTTTCAAACTACTCCATCCACTGGACCCCAAAAAGACACATTCATATTCTTTTCATACGTAAAATACATTCATTCCATCACAATATTCCAAAAGTCTTAAATCTTTTCAGTAATAATATAAAGTACAAGGTCTCATCAAAATAGGTGTAGTCTGTTTTGGGGCACAATTCCCCTCTATCTGTGGATCTGTGAAACAAGTAAACTGCTTTCAATATACAAAGGAGGGACAGTCATAGTATAAATATTCTTATTTCCATATGGAGAAATTGGTAGGAAAACAGTGATCACAGGCCCCACACAATTCTGAACCCCTTCAGGGCATATTCCATGAGATTTCAAGGTCTGAGAGTCATCTACAGAATGATGCCTTGCCATGGGGCCTGATAGAGTGGTAGTTCCACCCTTTCCAACTGTTTGTGCACTGACCATGCTTTTCCCCCAAACTGGGGTGAAATCTCCAATATCTCCAAGCATTGGCATAACAGCCAGACTCTGTGCTCTAAGCTCCTCAAACATTGGGGTGGTGACCAGCCTCAACACAATCCCCCAGACATTTGAGAAACCTGACATGGTAACACTCTTACTGAACAATGGAGCAAAAGACCCGCCCTCTCCAAGCTCTGGGGCATACTCACCCTTTCCACATATATGGGTGGGTCTGACCTTCTGGTCTAAGAAGATGTCCTCAGTCCATGGTCCTGACTTTAAAGTCATTTTTTCTTCAATCTATCCCTCTTCTGTCCCTTTCAGCCAAGGTTGGCAGTGGTTCCATTCATACAAATCTTGCGGGGGAAATAAAACTTGTTGGTTTCGCATGTAGTACACAGGGGTCCCAACTGTCAGACAATAGGAATTTCCACAAATCTTTTCTAGATAATTGCATTTACAGTCCTGACTTGCACTGAAATGGCTAACTGGTTTTATATTCAGTTAAATCCTCACATGGAACACTATTCTCTGGGGACTTGTTTTCTGGAAGCTCAGAATTTTCCAAACCATTAAGTTCTGATTTCTTTGTACCCAGGAGTTCAGTTCTGAGCTTATCCCTTTCCTTTCACATTTCACTATAAGCTACAAGGAAAAACCAGGCTGCACTTTTCACATTTAATTTGGAAATCTCTTCAGCTAAATATCAAAGCTTGTCACTTTCAAATTCTGCCTTCCAGCTGACACCAGGAGTAATTTTGCCAAATTCTCTGCCATTATAAAACAAGAGTCACCTTTCTTCCAGTGTGCAATGGCACATTCATTTCCTTTTAAGGCCTCATTGGAAGTACTTTTAGCATAAATATTTCTACTAACAATCTCTTCAAAGCAATCTAGGCCTTTTCTATCAAGCACATCACAATTCTTCCAGAATGTATCCCTTACCCAGTTATAAAGGCATTCCCACATTTTTCGGTATTTGAAATAGCAGCACTCCACTCTATTGGTGCCAAAATCTGTTTTAGTTTGCTAAAAGCTGCTCAAGCAGAGATCATAAAATGGCTCAGCTTTTTAAAAATGGGAATGTATTAGTTTACAAGTTTACAGTTTCAAGACTGAGAAAAATGTCTAAATCAAGACATGCTCAGGCAGTGCTATTCACCCCAAAGACTGAGCTGCCAGAAATCTTGGACTCCTCTGTCACATGGCAAGGCACAATGTGGTGTCTGTTGGTCTTTCCTTTTTTTCTTTTTCTTTTTTTTTCAACTTTCAACATTTTACTTTCATGGCTTTCTCTTTCTCTCTCTCCATATTCATCCCGGTTATAAAGGACTCCAGTAAGAGGAGTAAGTCCCACCCTGGCCATGCTTTAACTGAAGTAGCCTAATCAAAAGGCTCTAGTTATAATAGGTTTATACCCACAGGAATGGATGAGCTTTAAGAACATATTTTTCTGGGGTCCATATCATTTCAAACCAACACAGGCAGCAAGTTCTAAAAATTTTCCCCTTACAATAGTGTGTCTATTCATCCACTTCCACTTCAATCAAGCCCCAATCATAGTGCATCTGGTCAACTCATCACCTAAATGGACTTCTAGCATCTAATAACTCTGATTCCATCCAAACTATACCCTTTACAATTTAGCCTATATAGTCTTTCCACATTTAGCTTCTTGAATGGTCATTTGATCATATTGTATCCCCATCAAAATGTTCTCTGCTTCCTTCCATAATAAAGTTCAAACTCTTTAGTTTAATTAAGTGGCTTCTAAAAGGAATTGAGAACACTAGTGATCAGTTACAGTTCTTTGGTTCCAAGCCAACTTAAGAAGAAAGCTAGCCTGAGCAATAAAGGGAACATATTGATTTTCTGGGTAAGGAAGAAAGCAGAGCCATTCACAGGAAGGAAGAAAGAGACACAGCTTCTCAACAGCCACCATCAGGTGACAGTGCAGAAGCATTTCCTTCTCACCAGCTCTCCATTTCTCTGAGATTCTCTGGGCTTCGTTCTGCAAAGAAACTTTCTCCATAATGGCCCCAGAGTCACATTCTCCAAGTTTAGCCAGCTCAGAGAAAAGAGAAAAGAATTTTAATCTGCATGTTCACATATACAGCCTAGGCAAGGACTCCAGCTCCACTTGGGTCATGGACCCACCTCTTATCTGTCAATGGGACTGAGACCTGGGACTGATCAGATTTTGATTGCACACCCATCCTGTAGCCGTCCTTATGCTGTGAGTGACAGCTCTACTGGAGCTGGATAGACTGGAAGAGGGGTGGCCCCTAAAGCAGGAAGTGCTGGGCAGTCTAAAGCAGCATATATCCAATACTACCACTTGGATTAGAAAGTGAGGTGATTGCTTAAGATCTATTCAATTATGTAGGTACCCAAAATGAACATTTGAATCTGAATTACAGAGTTCATTTACCTATATTATTAAAGTAGAAGAGAGAATTGTGGGAAAATGGTAGAGTAGGAAGCTCCAGGAATCAGTCCCTCCAACAGAACAACTATTGAACTGGCAGAAACTGTCTGAATCAACTATTTTGAAACTCTGGAGTTGACTAGAACACTGTGAAGCATCCATGGAAGAACAGGAGAAAGAGACTGGCAAATTACTGTAAATACCAGAGAATATCAGCTTCCGCAGTACCATACATCATCACTTTGCTTATATTGAGGGTTTTAAAAATATCTTTGTCCAGTACATCCACAGTCTGGGCTTCTTCACTGATGTTTTATGGATTTTTATCTTCTGACTTTGGAAGGACCATAATTTCCTGTGTCTATCCCCATCTTTTGCTAATTTGGGGAAATTTTCTGCCATTATTTCTTTGAATATTCTTTCTACCCCTTCCTCTCTTTCTTCTCTTTCTGGGACTCCCATAATACATATGTTGGTATGCTTGATGGTGTCCCACAACTCTAGTAAGCTATTTTTGCTTCTCTTTCTGCCCCTTAGCCTGATTCATTTCAACTTGTCTTACCTTTGAGTTCACTGATTCTTTCTTCTGCCAGTTCCAATCTGCTGTTGAAACCCTCTAAGTAATTTCTTATTTCAGTTATTGTGGTCTTCAACTCCAGTAGTTGTTTGGCTCTTTTTTAAAAAAATTTTTTCTAACTCTTTACTAAGATTCTTATATTCTTCATTCATTGTATTCTTGACATCCTTTAGTTGAAGTTAAGTTGGTATCAAATCAAATGTGATTTTTATAGATTCAGGATGTTAAAATAGCCCCATGGTGACCACAAAAAAATATGAAATATATATATACAGAAATAAATTAGGGGAAACTGAAATGGTACAATTTAAAAAATCAAATATGAAAGTAGGTGTAAAGGGAAGAATTAAGGGGCAAAAAAGGAATAAGACTTACAAAGACCAGGCAGCAAAATGGCAGAAGGAAATCTTGCATTATAAGTAGCTACTTTATTTGTAAATGGAAGATTTTCTCCAGTTAAAATGCAGAGGTTGATAGAATGGATGAAAAAGCATAACCTAAATATTTGCTGCTTAACAGAGGCTCACTTTAAGTTCAAAGACACAGGTAGGCTGAAAGTGAAAGGATGGAAAAAATATACCATGCAAATAGTAAACTAAAGAAAACTGGGGTAACTTCAGTAATATCAGATAAAATAGGCTTTAAGTAAAAAACTGTTACAAGAGACAAAGAAGGTCACTATATACTGATAAAGGAGTCAGTTCAACAAAAGGATGTAATAATTATGAATATGTACGCACCTAATGGCAGAGACTCAAAATATATGAAGCAAACATTGACAGGTTTGAAGGCAGAAATAAATGGTCAAACGTTAATAGTAGGAGACTTCAATACACTACATTTAATAATGGATAGAGCATCTAGACAGAAGATCAAGAAGAAAATAGAAGACTTGAACAATACTATAACCCAACTAGACCCAACAGACATGTACAGAACACTTGACCCCAACAACAGCAGAATACACATTCTTCCTTGGTGCACATGGATCATTCTCCAAGAAAGACCATATGTTAGGTCAAAAAACAAGTCTTAATAAATTGAAAAATATCAAAACCATTCAATGTATTTTCTCCAAACACAATGGAATGAAGGTAGAACTCAATAACAGGAAGAAATGGAAAATTCACATTAAATGGAAATTAAAATATGCTCCTTAACAACCAATGGGACAAAGAGGAAATCACAAGGGAAATTAGAAAATATCTTGAGCATATTAAAAGAAAAGCACAAATTTCAAAATTTATGGGATACAGCAAAGGCAGTAGTGAGAGGGAAATTTATAGCCATAAATGCTTACAATTAAAAAAGAAGACAGATCTCAAATCAGAGACCTAATCTCCCAACTGGAGGATCTAAAAAAAGAAGAGTGAAATAAAACCAAAATGAGCAGAAGGAAGGAAGTAACAGATTAGAGCTGAGATATATTAGAGAATAATAATTTAAAAAAAACAAAAAAAACTACAGAGAGAACCAACAAAAACAAAAGTTTGTTCTTTGAAAAGATCAGTAAAACTGACAAACCCTTAGCTGGACTGACAAAGTATAAAAGAGAAAGAATGCAAATAACTAAAATAAAAAATGACAAGGGGATCATTTTTATAAACCCTGCAGAAATTAAAAGTACTATAACAGGATATTATGAACAATGGGTACACCAACAAATTACATAAACTAGATAAAATGGATAAATTTCTAGAAACACAAACCATCTACACTGATACAAAAAGAAATAGAAGATTTTGACCGACCAATAACAAGTAAAGAAATTGAGGAAGTAGTCGAAAACCTCCCAACAAAGAAACGCCCAAGACCAGATGCCTTCACTGATGAATTTTACCAAACATTCCAAGAAGAATTAATAACAATATTTTTCAAGTTCTTCCAAAAAAACCCGAAGAGGTGGGAACATTTCTCAAATCGTTCTATGAGGCCAGCATCACCTTAATACCAAACCAGATACAGATACCAAAAGATAATAAAATTATAGCCAATATCCCATAAAAATATAGATGCAAAAACCCTCAACAAAATACTAGCAAACTGAACTCAACATCACAGTAAAAGAACTATACACTATGATCAAGTGGTATTTATCCCAGGCATGCAAGAATGTTTCAATATAAGAAAATCAATTAATTCAATACACCACATTAGTAGAACAAAGGGAAAAAACACATGATCGCTTCAATTGATGCAGAAGAGGTATTTGACAAAATCCAGCACCACTTCTTGTTAAAACCACTTAGAAAACTATGAATAGAAGGAAACTTTCTTAACATGATAAAGAGCAACACTGAAAGCTTTTCTTCTAAGATCAGGAACAAGACAAGAATGTCCATTCTCACCACTGTTATTTAACGTTGTACTGGGAGTTCCAGAAGAGCAATTAGGCAATAAAAAGAAACAAAAGGCATCCAAATAGGAAAGGAAGACGTAAACTTTCCCTATATACAGACAACATGGTCCTATCTATAGAAAATCCCCCAAAATTGAAAAAACGCTATTACAGCTAATAAATGAACTCAGCAATGTGGCAGGGTACAAGATCAACACAGAAAAATCAGTAGTATTTCTAGAGACTAGTAATGAAAAATTTGAAGAGAGAATTAAGAAAAAAAAATCCATTTAGAATAGGAGCTAAAAGAATCAACTATCTAGGAATAAATTTAACCAAGGATGTAAGAGAGTTATATGCAGAAATCTACAAAATACTGCCTAAATAAATCAAAGAAGACCTAAATCAGGGGTTCTTAAGCTTTTTTGTTCCACAGACCCCTTTGCCAGGTGAAATCCATGGACCCCTTACTAAGTCCACACTATACTGTGTATTATTTAATTAATATATCACACCTGCACCAAAAAGTCCCCACCAGAATAATGTTTTTTTGAATATAAATTCAAGCATATTGACCCCTTGTTAAGAAACCCTGACCTAAATAAATGGAAGGACAACCCACGCTCATGGATTGCCAAGAAGTCAATTCTACCTAAAGCAATATATAGATTCAATACAATCCCAATAAAAATTCCAACAGCCTTCTTTGCAGAAGCAGAAAAGCCAAACATCAAATCTATGTGGAAAAATAAGGGGCCCCACATAGCCAAAACAATCTTTAAAAAGAAGAGCAAAGTTGGAGGTTTCACATTTCCCAATTTTAAAACTGCAAAGCTACTATGATCAACACAGGATAGTACAGGCCCAAAGACAGACTTATAGACCAATGGAATTAAAATGAGAGTTCAGAAAAAGAAAAAGACCCTCCCATTTCTGGCCAATTAATTTACTTTCAATTAATTTTTTACAAGGGTGCCAAGTCCACTCAATTGGGAAAGACTAGTCTCTTCAACCATCAGTGCTGAAAAAACTGGAAATCCATATACAAAAGAATAAAGAGGGACTCCTACCTCACACTGTATATAACAATTAATTCAAAATGGATCAAAACGTAAGTATAAGAACCAAACTCTAGAACTCTTGGAAAAAACATAAGGAACTATCTTCAGGACCTTATATTAAGCAATGGTTTCTTAGACTTTACACCCAAAGAATGAGCAACAAAAGAAAAAAAAATAGATAAATGGGACTTCATCAAAGTAAAAAACAAAAAACAAAAAAGCTTTTGTGCATCAAAGGACCTCATCATGAAAATAAAACGACAACCTACAGAATGGGAGAAAATATTTGGAAACTACATATCTAATAAAGGTTTAATATCCAGAATTTATAATGAAATCCTACAATTCAACACCAAAAGACAACCATCACAAAAAAAAAAATGGATAAAAGACTTGAATAGACATTTCTCCAAAGAAGACACACAAATGGCCCAAAAGTACATGACCAGATGCCCAACATCATTAGCCATTAGGAAAATGCAAATCAAAAGCACAATAAAGATCATTTCTCACCCACTACAATGGGTACTCTATATAATATATATATAGAGAGAGGATGTGGAGAAATAGGAAAATTTTTTCATTGTTGGTGGGAATGCAAAACAGTGTAGCCTCTGTGGAAGACAGTTCATCAGAAAATTAAGTGTAGAATTACCATATGATCTGGCGATCCCTCTACTAGGTATGTACCCAAAAGAATCTAAAGCAGGGACCCAAACAGGTATGTGCACATTGATGTCCATGACATCATTATTCACAATTTCCAGAGATGGAAGCAATCCACGTGTCCATCAAAATGTGAATGGATAAACGAAGTGTGGTATATACATACAATAAAATATTATTCAGCTGTGAAAAGGAATAAAGTTCTCATACATGCAACATGAATGAACCTTTAAGACATTATGTTGCGTGAAACGTCAGACACAAAAGGACAAATAATCTATGATCTCACTGATATGAAATAATTAGAACCAGAAAATTCATAGAGAAAGAATAGTATACAGGTTAGCAGGGGCTGGGATGGGGTTAGGGAATGGGGAATTAATTCTTAATTGGTGTGGAGTTTCCATTAAGGGTAATAAAAAAAAAAGTCTTGGTAATGTGTAGTGGTGATGGTAGCACAACATTGTGTATGTAATGAATACCATTAATTATATATCTGAGTATGGTTAAAAGGGGGAAATTTTAGGTGGTATACATGTTACTAGAACAAAAATTAAAAACAGAAAACAACCATGACACTGGACAACACAAACAGTGAACATTTACATTATAGCTAATGTAAGCGATAGACTACAGCTAATAAGTACAACTATAATAATATTATCTCACCAATTTTAACAAAGTCACCACATCAATATAACATGTTAAAAATGGGGGCAGGCATATGGGAAGTCCATTTTCTGCACGATCTTTCTGCAAATCTGCAACTTCTCTGTTAAAAAATAAACAGATAGCGGAAATGTGCTCCAATGATTTGGCAATTAGCTGTTTCATTTTCACAACATAAAATAAGTAGTGTTAAAATGTTTCACCATTTCATGATATTTGGTAGGTGGTACAGCCAGAATTGCTTCTATTTTATGAACTAGTTTAACTGGGGCCAATTTAGCCAGTTTTTTCCCAAATCTTAGTGACACCTATTTTTATAGTTGAAATTTTGTCTTTCTTAACCTGTTCTGCAGGAATTTGGCATAGGAACTCTGTGTCTGCCTCCTAACAGAATTCCTGCTGCTGTTAGAACATTTGGAAAGATTCTCTCTGATGGCTTGGCCAGGGACAAAGACCCGGTGCCATTACCAATTCTGAACGGGTCAGGCAGACAAACGGGGCCAAAACCATGGGCAGCCTTTGTCCTCTATTCTGCTCCTAAGAGGTGGCCACACTCCCAGCTCTGGCTCTATCTGTGGAACAAATTCCCCCATATGATAAATTCAACCTGATCACTGAAGAAATTTTATCCCTGTATTCCTTCCACCCAACTTTAATTTATTTGAAAATGAAGACATTTCCTATGATGTTCTTAATACTTTACACACAGTATTTCAAATCCTCCCAAACACCCTGTCTCTAAGTGGCAGAGTCAGGATTTGAACTCACGACTTTCAAAGATGGTGCCGTCCTTAGAGCGTGCCTCAGTTGAAGGAACAGCTCTGATGTTCATAATCTCTATGTCAGTCAGTCCTATGTAACTTTTGACTCCAAGATACTTTTTTAGGTCTCCCCATTCCAATCTCGTAATCCCCCCCAGCTTTAGGGCAGTGTGGTACAGGAGGTCAAGGTTGGATGTGAAGGCAGAGAGATCTGGGCTTAGACCTACTAGAGTGTCTGTGTGACTCTGAACATATTACATAAGCTCTTTAGGCCTCAGTTTCCCCATTTGTTAAATGAGGATATCTACACCAACCTCCTAAGATAGTGGTAAGGAAAGTCCCTGGGACATAGTGGGACCAAGTAGGGGCCCAGTAAATGTAATTCCATGGTCCCTGCCTCCCTCCAGTCACTTGCAGCTGCTCTTCCCTATTTATTTTTCTCCCACTTCCAGCACAAGCCTGGACAACTCACTGGCCCCCATGGGCTCTCTCGGTGGCTTTGCTCAATGCTTTCTCCTTTGCCTTTTTACCAGACTGCTCAGGCTTCAAGTTTTCAGCCCCTAAGGAGCCGTTTTTGCTCACATCAGCCCCTAGTGAACAGTGCTCTCTTCTCTACGCCCAGAGACCCCTCCTCCCCATCTCTTATTGGGTCCTCAGCTGGCTGGTGTTGTGGAAGACTGCTTAGGAGGATGTCTGCTCCTTTCGCCAGCTGTGAAGTTTGGTGGGTGCTCAATTCAGAAATGCTACTTGGTGGTGGTCAACTGGATGCATGCATTGGCTTTTCACCTACAGAATCCCTGAGTTAGTGTTAAGTAATCACTTCCATCTGTTCCTAACCAATCAGTAAGTGAGACCTATTTGTCAGCCAGAATATGGGTTTTCTTCTCCCCCTCCAAGATGGCGTCCTCATCTATTTGCTTGTTGTTTTTGCTCATTGTTTGCACTCATTGTCTGTTCATTGTTTTTTGTTTTGTTTTTGCTCATTGTCTGTTTTTTCTTTAGGAGGCACCAGGAACCAAACCCGGGACCTCCCATGTGGGAGGCAGGTGCTCAACTGCTTGAGCCACATCCGCTACCTGCTTGTTTTTGTTTTTGCTCATTGTCTTGCTTGTTGTGTTTTTCTCGTTTTTTTGTGTGTGTGGGTGGCTGTTTGCTTGTTGTTTTTGTTTGATGTTTACTCGTTGTCTGCTCACTGTTTGTCTTCTTTAGGAGGCACTGGGAACTGAACCCAGGACCTCCCATGTGGGAGGAGGGTGCTCAACTGCTTGAGCCACATCCACTCCCCTGGGTTTTCTTTCTTTCTCTTGCCACTCTCCACTGGGTCCTGGAGGCAATGAGCATTTGTACAATGATCAGATGGTTCTCAACAAAGCGCAGAGTAAATATGCCAAGGAAAGGGTCTTTAAACCCTAGACAGGAAAAATGAGGAGCTAATGATAAGGAATTGACTATTGTCACTGCCCCTGAACAACTAGAATATTGACACATACCCAGTGTTAGTTGTGGTGGATTTCCTTAGTTACATCCAATCTTGTTTTCATTATTCTATTCTTCACAAAATAAGTTTTTACTGAAATTGCTAAGGCTTCCTTCCTATCACCATTTCTCCTCTCTATTTTGTTTTAATAAGCTCTATTTGTTGTGACTTTCTCTTTTCACCCCTTCCTTTTCTTTTGTAACTTTTCTTCTCTTTCCCATCTCAGCATCTCCCCTCTTTCCCTCTTCTAGACCCTAGAGTAGTGTTCTGTGCAATGTGAGTTTTCAGAAATGTTTTTCTACCTGGATTAATTTTTCCAACCTATTTTCATATAATTTTCCCTCAGATGCTTAAGTGGAAAAGCGTAAGGTACTCACAATGAAATAATATCAACTTTTTGAGCTAAGAGACTCACTGTTATTACGGTACTGATTTAACGTTATTGGTTGATTGGGATACTCAGATTATCAAGATGGAAGAATATCCCAGACCTTTTATGTGTGTAAAAGGACTATAGCAAATTGATAAAATTCAGGAACAGGGAGACATGTGTGTGCTTCTGTAACTGCTAGTGCAGGATCTTTTTGGTTTGAGTGCATCCTCTTCTCTGATCTTATTTTGCGAATCAAACTAACTGTTCAAGACTTTCTCTATAGCAGAAACTGAGGAATTTCTGTTTCAGACTGGGCTATTTCTTGTTTGGGAACTTCTACACAAATTGCTCTTATTTTTTCTGTAGGGCACAGCAAATACACATTTGCCATACTGAGGTGGATTAGATAAATTATCCCTCAGGATAAACCCATGGAGGACTTTTGCTACCCTGGATCTGATCTTCAAATTGCGGAGCAAAACTCATATAATTAATAGCTATGTAACATACAAACAACCTAATGCACCTTTTTAATCTGTTCTCACATCATGATGCTGAGTAGTAAACAGCTCTTGTGTCCTTTAGTTCCAGGTAAAGTTTTATGACATGGTTATAAACCCTTGGAAGTATGTACTTTTAATGGAGACTCTGCCTAAATCTTAATTATGGCAGTCCAAGGGGTTCTTAAAGAAGTTTGTAGAATAGGAGTGAAGTGAGAGAAAGATATCACAGCATGTATGACGAGACTTTGAATTGGACTGTATTAGAAATAGTTAGATAGAAATCTAGATACAGAGGACATGCAACATAAATTAAGTAATAAATGGGAATTGTATTTTTGAAACACTGAGAGGCATAACTGAATTAATCTCATGGTTTTGGCTCCTTGTGCTGCACCTTATTCTCAATGGGGCTATACACTTAGCACTGAATAAGACAAAATGTACAGAAGCCCTCCATGGTCAACAGTGTTAAAATGAAAGAAAATTGCTTTTTATCCCCCCCTATAGAGATGGAAAGAGTTGGCTCTGAATATTCCATGAATATTCCACCAAACAATGGGGCTGCAATTTTATAAACTCTCAGGGTTTTCAAGTCCTTAAAGAGATGTTTTTCGGCAAGACCCTTGGGCTGTTTCATTTTGGGGCCACTCTTCATTAAAAAAAAAAAGTAAATCTTTGGGGGTGGTCAAAGTCAGCCTTATTTGCAAGCCTGCATTCATGGTGTGGTGGGTTGAATTATATATCCCTGTGACATGTTCTTGGTCTTGGTCCACATTCTGGTTGGTGTAGATCCATCGTAACTACAATTGCTTCAAGGGAGTGGATGTGGTTCAAGCAGTTGAATACCCACCTAACACATGGGAAGTCCCGGGTTCGGTTCCTGGTGCTTCCTAAAGAAAAAACAAACAACAAGCAAAACAAATGATAAAACCAACTCAGGGAAGCCAGTGTCACCTAGTGGCTGAGTGCCTAGGGCTACCCACATATGAAGCCCTGGGTTCAATCCCCGGCCCGGGGTACTTAAAAAAAAAAAAAAAAGATTGCTTCAAGATGTTACTTCAGTTAAGGTGTAGCCCAATTGAATTGGGTTGGGCTTTAATCCATTGGAGTCTTTTATAAGCAGAGTGAAAGTCAGATGGAGAGAGAGGTTGCGGGAAGTTGGAAGTAAACAGAACCTGAAAGGAGAAGATGTTTCCATGTGTATTACCATGTGATGGAAAAGCCAAGAAATCCTAAAGATTGCTGTCCAGACAGAAGAAACTGAGCCCAAGGAAAAGCAAGTCTTCTAGGCTCTGAAACCTTGAGCCAATAAATTCCTGTTGTTAAGCCAACCCATTGTACGGCATTTGTTTTTAGTTGCAAGTAACTAAACACATGGCTAGGATTTTTATTGTTTTTCTGCTTGGAACCTCAGTTTCCATTGTCTTGCTAAGACTGATGTGTTTTTCATTGGTCTTTGGAGGCAAGAGGGGCAGGAGGCCCCTCCTGACAGATCTGTCATCCCACAGTAGTGGGTGCAGAAGGGACCTAAGTCAGAAAACATGAGGCCTGAGCGCCTTTGTCTACCAGCAAAGGCTTACCTTGTTTTAAAAAGTTGCCTAGTTCTTGACCGAAAAGAGATTCCCTTAAGTTCAGAACAAAGTATATAAATTAAATCTCAAAACTTTTTCAGTAAAGATTTCCATCCAGTATGCTAAGGAGGTGATAGGATTATTGTGGCCCTATATTTTATTTGGTTACCACTTACAGCTACAGAAACTTATATTTTTCTCCATAGTTAGGTGGGTCTTCACTCCTGACGTGTGTGTGCAGTTACATATGCACTAGCGGTAGAAAGAGCTATTAAATTTGGACACAAGAGCTATGCCATTTAGATCTAGGGCTTGGAGAGGGCCACTATTCCTTCCCTGATTAGTGTTTCGTGCTGTTCAAAAGTTAGTGATGTTCAGAGGTACACTAATTAAGGACTTTTGTATGTGTTACTGTAGTGAACTTTCTCTACCAGATACTAAACAGAAATTACATTTTTCCCCTTGTTGTGACATGAATCTTTACCTAAAGGTAAATAGAGATCGACAGGCAATCTGCAACTTCTACCTTAAAACTAAAGAAAGATAAACAATTTCTAATTACTAGGAAAACATGACTCAAAGCAGATTTTCAATATTTTTTAAGTAACAAAATTCTATTTTGAAATAAATTCTACACGGAAGCCTTATATATAAAACAGATTAAAGTAGAAATTATTATGTATAATTCTTTATTATAAGTATCATAATATGTAGTATGTAATATATAATTGCATATTATATATGAATGTTCTATAAGTCAAATTTTATAACCTTTTCTTATAATAAAATCAGCTAATGATAACAGTTGGTGTTGCCACATGTGTTACATTTGATCTATAGTAGATTCAAGTGTTTGTATTGTTTTATGTATATATTTTAATGATCAGAAAGTTTTAAATTTCAAATCTAATATTTGCAGAACTTCTAAAATCACCTCTGGGGAACTTTGTGGTTTGGGGGTATATAGTTTAAAAATCATTGACAAAACTATGCATTTCAGCATTTTCTTTCTTTTTTAAAAAAAAAAAAATTATTTTTATTAGAGAAGTTGTGAGCTTACAAACAATCATGCATAATGTTCAGAATTCCCATGCATCACCCCTCCACCAACACCTTACATTGTTGGGGAACATTTGTTACAGATTGTGAAAGAACATCATGAGACTATTACCACTAACTATGGTCCATAGCTTACACTGGGTATATTTTTTCCATCCACCCCCTATTATTAACACTCATGAGAGAACACTCTCATTTTTGTACTGTTAACCACAGCCCATCTTCCTCCACATGGTTCACTATGTCATATAGTCCCAGGCCTTGTACAATCTGTCCAAAGTGTACACTCAGCAGCTTTCACTTTCATCAAAGTTGTGCAATCATTGCTTCGGTAACTTTTTGAACACTTTCCTTAGTCCAAAAGAAAAAATTCCCATACCCCCCTATTTTTGACCTTTAGCATTGATATAGTAACTTCTTTGACATCGAGGCAAGAATATTACAGTGTTGCTGTTAACTAATAGTCCATAGGTTACATTAATTATATTTTTCCCATCTTCACCATATTCTTACTCATTACTTGTAATGATGACACAGTAGATCATAGAAATACACTCTTGTATTTGTGCTATTAGCACAAATACAATCCTCATCCACCTCTGGGTTCACTATGTTATTCAGTCCCTGGATTATTCTCTAGCTCTCTTTAAATTGACATTTATACCCCTAAACTTCCCCTTTCAGCCATAATCTCATTTATAAACCAGCTGTATTAGTTATACCCAGAATAATGTGTTACCATCAACTCTATCCATTTCCACACTTTTACAGTAAAACTAATTGAAAATTCTACATACCTTTGTGCATCAGTACCCAGGCTCAGCCCTCATCTTATTTTCTCGTAACATATACTCTAGATTTTAACTCCATGTGTTTGTTCTCTGTATTTAGTTCATATTAATATGACCACACAGTGTTTGCCCTTTTGTGTCTGGCTTATTTCACGCCACATAATGTCTTCAAGTTTCAGCCATGTTATCATATGTGTCCCAATTTCATTTCTTCCTACAGCAGTAGAGTATTCCATCATATGTATATATAACATTGTTTATCCACTCATCAATTGATGGACACTTGAGTTGTTTCCATTTTTGGCAATTGTGAATAATGCCCCTAAGAACATCGGTGTGCAAATGTCTGCTCATGTCACTGTTTTCATTTCTTCTGGATATATACCTAACAGAGGAATTGCTGGGTCATATGGTGTTTCTATATTTAGCTTCCTAAGGAACTGCCAGACTGTCTTCCACAGAGCCTGCACCATTCTACATTCACACAAACAGTGAAGGAGTGATCCTATTTCTCCACATCCTCTCCAGCACATGTTTGTTGTTTTTTTAGTAATGGCCATTCTATGAGGTGTGAGATGATATCTCATCATAGTTTTGATTTGCATTTCCCTAATAGCTAGTGATACTGAACATTTTTTCCATGTACTTTTTTTTTTTACCATTTGTATTTCCTCTCTGGAGGAATATCTATTTAAGCCTGTTGCCCATTTTTAAATTGGATTGCTTGCTCTTTTATTGTTGAGTTGTACAATCTATTTATATAGCATGGAAATCACACTTATGGGATATGCAGTTGCCTGGAAAGGTTGAGGGGGCACTGCCCTTCCTGCCTTGTCAGGGGAGGGGATGGAACCACAGGTGCCCAACAATCCAGTCTGTGCAGGCTAAAGGCACCTGTGGGTGCCTAGTGAAGCTGGGGAAACACTGACCCCTGTTCCCCATCCTATTGGGAGGTGAGGATGGAGCCACAGGTATCCACCAATCTAGACCTTGCAGGCTGAAAGCAACTACAGTTGCCTGGAAAGACTGGTGCAGTTTCCCCCCAGATTCCTCCCTACCTGAGGGAGGGCTGCAACCTAGTCTAGGGCAGCAATCCGACCTGGGTGGAAAGAAGCCTGTCCATACCATCACTGTGATTTTCAACCAGCCCCGCTTCACCTGATGCCGGGGGTGGAGTTAAAATAGTGTCTACTGGCCTCTTTCTGACTTGGACAGGTTGAAACTTTAGCTGTTCTTAGGGTTATCCTTTAGCCCACCGAATTTACTTATCAGTAGCTGAAGTAGGTGCCCAACCATCTCTTCCTTCCCTGTTTTTGGGAATTGGAGCTTCCAACTTTAGCCAGGGAAATAGCTCTTGAGGTGTCTTGTGCCACCTTTAGGGAATGGGCACAGGCCTCCATGGCATGGAGTGCTCTACTCACGAATCTTCGCTGCAGGTGGGCCGTCTCTTCCTTCCGTTCTTCCAAGGATGTTGCAGGATGCACTTCTGGTCTCCTGGAGCCCCCAAACAAGTGCTCTAGGTGATTGCTAACTGCCTTGTAGCACAAGCTGACTCTTGGAGCTCTTACTCTGCTGCCATCTTGCCCCTTTTCCTAGCATTTCCCTTCTTGAGGAGAATGTTGCCTTATCAGCAAATTCCTCCAGTTGAGTAGAGAGTCATATAGGAGAGTTGTAAGGAGCCCACTTACCAAGCTCCGTTTCCTAGTTTGTAAATGGGGTAATCAAAGTATTTGACTTGTAGGATTGTTGTGAGTTAATACATAAAATACATAAAAAATGCTCTGATCAGTGCTCTGCATAGGGTAAGTGTTTATTCATTGTTAGCTCTTTTTATAATGGGAAAATCATGGCTTCATGAAAGCCATCCTATCCTTATTAAAATAGTGCACAAACTTTGGAAACTTCTGAATCATTTCTCTCCTAATGCATTGTTATTTGACAGGTGATAGAGCTGGTCACATGGGTTTACTAAGTACCATCTTGGCAGAACAGAGATCAATGGCAGCCTCTGCCTCCAGCAGTTTGAGCTTTGATGCTGGGGAGACTCTTGGGGAACTGGGGAGCAGTGGAGTTGTGAAATGCCTTGGTAATTGGGTGCACAGTTCCCTGGGTATCAGCCCTCCTTGCCCTGAGAAAGAAGGTCCATAGGGAATATTTAAGAGGTGCCCCATTCCAGAAGAGCACACTTCAGATTTATCGGAACAGTACCAGCTAAAAGGCTGGAGAGTGACAGCATCGAGTGCTAGCTTGAGGGCAGGAGCTGGGTTTCACCCATCTCTGTAGCTTGGTACCCACTCCAGTGCCTCTGAAGCAGAATAATTATTTGTCTAATGAATGAATATGTGAATGAATGATGTTTGAATGGCATCTTTTTTTAAGTTAAAGATGCTGTGAGATAATAAGGATTGTCAGCTGCTTCTTTTCTGGCAGGAAGGAAAAGAATGACAGAAAGAAAAAAAGGAAAGCAAGAAAGGGAAGGAAGGAGGAAGGACTGAAAGGAGACTGGAGGGAAGGGGGCAGGGAGGAAGGAAGGGAGGGGAAGTACAGCTGTACAGAGGTCTTGGAAGACAGCATTCATTGCCACTCAGGGACCTGGCTGTCATGGGCTTACACCTGCCTCACTTATCATGTATGTCACCAAATTAATTATTTTCTACGTTGACAC
>JAQZBX010011863.1:0-42067 GCA_029593785.1 Cabassous unicinctus
GCCCCGGGAAGAGAGGAACCCAAAAAGCGTGAACCCTGGGCAAATGTCGGCAGCTGTCTTGCTCCAACATGTGACAATGGACTTTGGTGAGGGAAGAAACTTATGCTTTATGGCCTGGTAACTGTGGACTTCTACCCCAAATAAATACCCTTTATAAAGACCAACCCATTTTTGGTATTTCACATTAGCACCCCTTTGGATGACTAATACAGTCTAAAATGTAAACCATAATGTAAACCATTGACCATGGTTAGTAGCTATGTTTCACTATTTGTATATCAGTTGTAATAAATGTACCACCCACATATAAATAGGTATTACTATGGGAAGGGGGAAGAGGGGGACAATGTTGGGTATATGGGAGTCCCCTGTGTTCTGTATGTGACTTTGCTGTGACCTAAAACTTTGTTGAAGACAAAATGAAAAAAAATTAGACAATGAGGAATAAATGGAGGAAAGTGTCACTGTACGTACAGGACAATAGATACTGCAGTGATGAAAGGCAAAATGTCAAAAATCTTAAAAAATATATTTTTCATTGTTTTTTAATATCCCAATTTTTAAATTTTATTTTCAGTTTTTTGAAAAATTTTTATGTATTTTAGTTCTTATATTTAAATCTATCATTGTGATTTCATTTTTCTATTAATTGTGTTTGGTTGTTTTGTTGGCTTCATTTTTGAGGAGACTTTGGATCACAGCAGGGTTACAGCTGGGGCAGGGAAGGATCATTGGTGTGGGGTGTCAGTGATGGGGGATACATGGGAGGAAGTTCACCTTGGCATACATATAAGGTATATAAATGTGTTCAAATGTTCATAGGGCATTGTCACAGTGGGTGGAGATTCACACAATAACCAAAAGAATATTGAATTCCTATCCTGGAGAACTCTGCCACATTCTCTAATGGAGCAGCAACAATCCTCCAAGTACAAGGGCAATGACTAGCGAAGGAGGATGGTCCATTGATGGGTCCTTGATATTGACAACTATGCTTATGAGCCTTTGCTATTGAAATTGGGGCTTGGCCTAGTGTTGTAGGGTGCTTAAGAGTTACCTCCTGAAAGCCTCCTTGTTGCTCAAATGTGGCCTCTCTCTAGGCCAAACTCAGCATATAAATGCATTACCTTCCCCCCAGCATGGGGCATGACTCCCAGGGATAAGCCTTCCTGGCACCGAGGGATTGCTGCCAATCACCAACTAGCAATGCAACTGGAAAAAGACCTCGAATAAAAGGGGGAAAAGGTAGGGACAGATGAGTTTGTATGGCTAAGAGACTTCAGAGTGAGTCGGGAGGTCATCCCAGAGGTAGCGCTTATGCATGTCTCAGCAGGGGTTCTTGGTCTGCCAAAGTAGATACTACACCAAATAGTGGGGTTCCTGAGGGCTCTGGAGACACCCAGGTCCTATGGTCAGGACAGATAGCTCTGGAGTTTGGTGCCTTGCCAGTGAGCCCTACCTTGGAGTTTGTGCTCCTGAGAGTGACAGAGTTGGACTCAGTTATGGGTTCCCTCCACATGGCTTATCTGTCCCTTCTATTTGAACCTATATTTGGTGCTGGAGTTGGTAGGTGTATGTCTAAGAGACTTAAATCTTTGGGCTTTCCATGTGCCAGCTGGACCCTGAGCCTCAGCAGAGTTGCAATACCTACTCTCCAGTTCATTGGACTCACCGAAGACAGCTAACAAGGAGGTGAGGATGGACAACCACCATATTAAGGAAACAAGAGAGCCTACAATTGCAAGCAAGGGTGTCCCACCCAGCTGCTGTATGGGATTGAAGCCCCCTCTCAATTAGAGGTGAAATGGACATCACCATCCCAGAATCCTCAGGATTGGGGAGTGAACTATGGACTGGAGTGGACTTACTGGTATTCCACTATAGATTTGTTGTGATTCTTGCAATGGAAGACATTACAGCATTGGTGTGGAGGCAGTGGCCACTGGAGGCTCGGAGGGCAAGAAGAGGGAGAAACAGGTGTAATACAGGGAATTTTTTGGGACTTGGGAATCATCCTGAATGACACTGCAATGACAGATATAGGCCATTATATATCTTCCCATAACCTGCAGAATTGTGTGGGAGAGAGTGTAAACTACAATGTAAACTGTAATCCATGCTCAGTGACAATGTTCCAAGATGCATTTGTCAATAGCCATGAATGTACCACAGTAATGAAGGATGTTGTTTAATGTGGGAAGGTGTGGGAGGTGTGGGGAGCGGGGCATATGGGAATCCCTATATTTTTTACGTAACATTTATGTAATCTAAGTATCTTTTAAAAAATGAATAATATATTTAAAAAAAAAAACAGTACTTGGCACTTGATTTATTTTTTGATTTTTTAAAAGAAGACAACCCAGAACTTCTTAGGATTAATTACAAGACTTTACCAACTTTCTGGGAGGATTAGTAACGGCTGATAAAAGAGCAATGCTGTGAAGAGCTGATAATAGCTTAAGTGGGAGAAGTGTCCACTCTGTATTGGGACCTCTGGAAGAATTTTAACCTTGTTTAACCTTCTGAAAAGTGGGGATCTGTGGAAGACACTGCCAGTTGCCCATTCAGGAGACTTCCATCTTCTTCCTGTGAATGGAACCCACAACTTATTCTGGTTGGGAGTGTGTACTTAACAGGCCTCTCTCCTTCTCCAGGGGAAGAACACTTATCAGGCAAAACCCTGTCAAGGCAATTCCACTTCTTTGGCTAGGACTATTAGTCATGGGTGTATGACCCTACTGTAGCTAATGAGATGTTAGAGGAAGTTTACTGGGAGGCTTTTGAGACAGTTTTCTTCAGTCTTACGAAATGGAGATGCCTGTCTTTTCTTCTTTCTGGTTGCAGCTATGTGAGGAGGAGATACCTGAACTGCTTGCTGCAGCCGTTTTGTGACCATGAGGGAAACTGCCAGCTGGCCAAGGGTGCAGAGCAGAAAGATGGAAAGAACTTGGAGTTTTGAGGATCTCTTTGTGTGACTGAATTGACCACCCAGGACTGTTTCATCTCCATCTTGAGACAGAATATGAGCTCGTGAATAACCACTTCTCATCACGTGTGTTGCAATTTGCAGCGAAAGGCATCTCAAATACAGATAGCCCTTGCCCTCTTATAAGTTGAGTCAAGGTAAACAAGTGGAGGAACTTTTGAAAAATTACAAACTATAAATTGAATCCATTTATCTTCAACACACACGCACAGAATATCAAATGACACAATTTCATGCCTTGTGACCGGGGGGGCAGGAGGTTTTACCAGTGCCTCTCACTTCACAGCCTGTATCTAGCAAGCTGCTTTTCCCACTTATGAAGCTGACGCAACCCTCACTGTAGTGAGGTGTAGAGGGAGGGAGGTGCATTGGTTGCCAGGGAACCTGGTTTTGGGTTCCTTTCTGCAATTACTAGCTGTGTGACCCTGAACAAGTTAACCTCTCTAAGCCACAGATTCCTCTCCTGGAACATGGAGATAGTAGTGTTGCATTCCTCACTAGGTACTTACCAGGATCAAATGAGGATGCACATAGTTTTCAAAGGAGATGGTGATGAACGTGATGAAGATGATGGTGGGAAAAATGGTTTTGCTCCAGCTGGCAATCAGAACAATTCCAAAATTAACAGAAGTTGGAGAGGGCAGCAGGTAGGCAGAAAAAAGTCCCAAGACAGGTGGGAAATCTGTGAACCCTGAGGTCTGCCACCTATGAGGGGATATACTTCAACGCAGAAATGCAGGTTGCTATCTCCTGAATGCAAACACCATGAACCTCCTCAGGGCAGACCCCGGACCATCTTTTCACACTTTACTTTGTCACATTCAGATGAGTTTCAGTTTCAGTGGATGTTCTCTCATAAGGCAAATCTAGTCCACGTGGCCATAGGAGTTCAATTCCTAGCATCCTTTTCCCGGGGCTGCCTGAGCTCCAGCACAACATCCTCTTTTTCTTTATTCAACACAAATACCTGGATGTGGCAATTCTTTCCTTATAAATGTGCCTGTCTCTGGAAAACCAATTCTGTTCATCTAAGTACATAAGTCAAATTTTTGTAAATTGAATTGTATTGTAAGTATGGTGGGAGAGTTCGCTGCCTACAGGAATCTTATGGTGACCTCTTAGGCACTTTGGGTGAGTGTGCGAGGAATCAAGTTTTGAGTCTGGCTGAATCAGATCCTTCAGTTATTTCTCTCCATTTCTCCTTTATGATCCTTCCCTCACTAGCCTTGTGTAGTCTATACATAAGGCTCAGTTGTTCCTCATCATACTGTTTGTGGTCACAATACAGCCTGGCAAACTTCTATTCAAACTGCATGGTCCAGTTCAGTTTGTCCCCTCCTTCTTGCAACTTTCCTTGACTATTCCATTATTAATGAATTATTTTATTTATCTTGTTCCCCAGAGAATGTTAAGTATATCTTTACTTACCACCTAAGAAGGGTTCTTTATTCATCTGTTTCACTCCATTATAGAACATGAGTTTCCTAAGGGCAGGGACCATGCCTTAAATATCTTTTGCTATCACCTCCACGGGCCTAATGCTCTACACACAGAAAAAAGTAATCAATAAACATTTGTTGAATTAAATTGAATTTGTAAATTAGATTTGCTTAAGGCAGAACATACCCATATTCATTTCACAAAAGGATTCTCGGCTATATAAAAATATTTTGCCAAAGAATCTTTAAAGGCTAAGTCCCCCTGGTGTATTGGCCACAGGATGCAATTTCAAATAAGCCGAGTTCCCCATCATTTTTTTTTCAGGAGCACTTTTCTGCTTAAAGTGGGAAGGGCCATCATGCACACCTCTGGCCTGCCATCAGCTCCTTGTTCACACGCAGGAATGGTCTAATGATCTGGACAGTTCATCTCCTGTTTTTCTTCTGCCTTCCAGTCCCTGGAAAGAATCCCTGGGCCAGTCACTTTGGTAGTCAGGGACATCCAGGGTACAATCTGAGGTTTGCAAACAGCGCTGCAGGCTGCCAGAGACTTTGGGGAGGTTGTGTGAAGGCTGATTTTCTCAAGGAGAAGCATATGTGTTTCTTCCGATCTCTCAGCCCTCATAACAGCCTGTTTCAATTCTACCCAGAATCACCAATCTGTCATCACCCATTAAAGGTGTTTGTGAGGAACTGCAAAATATTGAGGCTGATGCTTTTTGGCACTAATATTGCTATTAATATTGATATCCCTTGTAATGCAAGCATCATATTAATAGTGTTTCTAGCAGCTCTCCAGACCTTGTCCTCTTCTCCACTCCTATGCTCCCTAGCCTTGCCCTGAAGCTTATTTTTAAGGATTTTAAGAAGTTATTGATCACACAATAAAAGGGAGCAAGAAATCAAACCTGGCCTTTACTCTGCCGTAATATAGTATGAGTTGGGGTGGACCTTCTCTAAAAGCTTTATGATAGCTTTCTTCCCTGACCCAGATGGGGCATGGTGGATCTTGAATCATTTATCCCAGGGAAATTTATTGAGCACCCACTGTTTCTCAGGTACTATGCAAGGTGTTGGGGATCTGGAGATGAAGACTCGGGGTCCTGCCTTCAGATGGGCAGAGCCTGGTGGGAGACAGACAAGTTCTCAGGAAGTGACTCAGCAGTGTGCCAGGAGATGTGAAGGTGGCACTGGGGGGCCACCTCGCTTGGTGACGCATGGAAGGCTGTGTTCAGGAGAGTCTTCCTGGAGTTTCCAACAGCAGAGATGGGCCTTACGGCTGATCCCAGTAGAAATGGCCAGCAGGTAGGCCCAGATGCTAGGTGGACTTGGGAATCATAACACAGAGAGCAACTGAAGCCACCAGGGTGGATGGGATTCCACTGGAAGAGGATATTAATTGAGAGAAGAGGAGGGTATCAGCAGCTTTTGAGAACAGGGCTTAGACTTCTTTTCCTCCACAAAACCTATCAAAAAGGGGCAAAAACTAAGTAAAAAACTACATTTAAAAGATATTTATCGTGCACATATTATATTCCAGGACTGTGCTACGATTCTAGGATCATATGGGTGAAGGTAAAAGTGTTCTTTTCTAGTGAGTAGATCAAGAAAACAGGCAATAAAAATGTATTGTGATTGTTCCAATTATTCTAAAGTGCTTTATGTTTATCAAGTACTTTCCTGTGCCTTATCACATTTGCCCCACACTTGGTGTGGGCAGATATGTGTTATTTATCATCCACATTTTGAGAATGAGGGTAAAAGTTCAGAGAACTTACATGTAAGGGCATGAGTTCTCTTAGCTGGGAGGACCCTGTGGTGGTTTGGAGCTAGGTACCCCAGAAAAATATGTTCTTAGACTTGGCCCATTCCTGTGGGTGTGAACTCTTGTAAACGGGATCTTTCGCTGAGGTTACTTGGTCAAGATGTGGTCCAGCTGATTCAGGATGGATCTTAATCTTATTACTGAAGTCCTTATAAGGAAGGCCACAGAGAGAGAGAGAGAGAGAGAGAGAGAGAGAGAGAGAGAGAGAGAAAGACCAGAGGGAGCAGCCAGAAGCTGAAAGTCAACAGAACCCGGAAGAGAAGGGAGCAACCAGGAGAGGCCACCGTGTGCATTGCCATGTGACAGAGGAGCCCAGGACCAAGGGTGACAAGCAAACAGCCCCAGAAAGCCAACCTTCAGGAAGAAAGCACTGCCTTGATGAGGTGTTGATTTGGACTTTTTCCTAGCCTTGAAGCTATGAGCTAATTAATTCTCAGAGTTTAAGCCAGCCCTTTGCATGGTATTTGCTTTGGCAATGAAGAAACTAAAACACACTATTGTAGGATGGTTTCTGTAAGGCTGTCTCCAGCAGATGACCACGGAGCAGGCTACCCCTTCCCAAGTTGCCCTAGTGGTTCCCCATGCAGGGTGCACCTTGGACTCCAGTGGAAACTTAAGTGGTTATTTTCCTGTAGCAAGATTTAAGAGCTAACTTGCTGCCTTATTTCATGTAAGGGTGGGCAAATTCCCCCACTGTTGAAGATTTGTGAAGGTTTTCTTAGAGAAGCTTCCTTGTTCCTCAAGACTCTTCTTCTCCCCAGGTACCCATGTTTTAGGTTCTTGTATTCCTCGAACATCTTCACTCTAAGCCCTTCCCATCCATGTCTTGACCTTCTGTCTCTGGACAACCCCACCTTCTCCAGCTACCACCAAAGCAGGGTGGAGCTCTATTCCTCCTTGTGTCTTGCATACTCTGCTACCCCGAGCTCCAGCAAAGTGCCAGTGCCGTCTTCCTTCATTTCGATTTTGCTTACTCTAGCAGGGAGAGGGGTGGTAGGAGCAAAAGAAAAAGCCTCAGCAGCTTAACTTTTGATCTGTGTCTCTTCACCAGCAGAGCTGCTGCTGGTGTTCCTTCTGAGATACCCGAAGGCAAATATAACACGCCTCCTTGAAAATATTTTAATGATAGACTACCCAGTCTAGGCTACATGAGGAAATGTGTCCCTTTTGCTTGAGAAATAATAACCTTGACCTTGTTTTGCTAAAGGCACATTTTCCTTTTACCCTGGCCTGGTTTTCATTACAAAATGTTCTTGTGCAGACTCTGAGCCATTGGGGGACGAATGGCACATGTGCAGACTTATTCTCTGATCCTCAAATTTCTGTCCAGATAGCAAGGGAGGAGATTCAGTTCATCGCCCGCCTGCCCCCCCCCCCATATATGCCTTATCCAAAAGGAAACTTCATAAACTGGGGCTCAAAGCCACATGTTTAGGGTTCAGTTTCCACGTGATTTCTTGCCTACATTTTTTTGAAGAGATGTCTAGCCATACAGTGAGTTTAGGTAGATTTTGAATTTGTGGACTTTTCTAAGATACTGGCATACATGGATTCCTCATACATAAATCCAGTCGTTAGCATTTTGTGCTATATATACCGGATATCTTGCGATATAGAGACAAGTGAAATAAAATTCCTGCTTTCAGGGTAATTATGTTGGGAACAAGAGACATGTAAATTAATAATCACAATAAAAGGTTGCAATGACTTGTTGAATGTCCCTCTCAAAATTCCATTCCCAAGAAGGGCCCGTTCTTCAAGGAAACTTAGGTTGAATGCTCTGGAAGGGCTCAGGCATTGTCCTTCCATCCTTTTATTTTACAAATGAGGGAGTCTAATCCCAGAGAGGGGAGGAAAGAGGGAAACTAACCTTCGGATCTGGGCTCTTGCGTAAGCTATGCCTTTTGGGGAGGGGCTCAGTGTGACAGGCCCAGCTGGAAGCAGAAGTACAGCCCCCGAATCTGGGTCCAGGCTCCTTCCATTGCGCATCTGGGTTCTTCACTCAGGCTGGTATGGAAGCTTCCCTCCCTGTTGGGACCTCAAGCTGTCTCCTTCACCTCCAAGATCCAGATGCCACAGGGGCCCAGTAATAATTCTCATTTATCCAGGAGCTCTGTCCTCCGTGGTTCCTCTTCCTGGCTCCTCTGGCGTCATCCCGGCCTGGCCAATCCAGTTCAAATTCTTTTCATGTCCGCAAACCCTCACTAAGGATAGTTTACATGTGTATCTGTCTTCTCACCCCCTGGGGAGGCAGGGCTGGAACTACTTCCTCCATCAGACAGATGGAGAAACAGATTCGACAAGGGCACTTGGCCAGTTGGGACAGAACAGGCATCCACCCTCTTGGGGGGGCTTCATTCCTGAGCTTTGTCCCCCTACATCCTGAGATCTCTTTTCGAAGAACCCTTTGTTGTACCAGACTGAGCCCCATATCCCAGCATTTATCAGTCATGTGTGCCCCCCTGACCGTGTTCTACAACTGGGTAGCCGTTTCCAAGTGTGTGTGTGTGTGTGTGTGTGTGTGTGTGTGTGTGTAGGGGGGCAGTTTGGAGGAGCAGATGGTACCCTTGGAGATGAGCCTGCAGTTCTCTCTCAAGCCAGTGGGTTCAGTAAATCTGCCTTCCCAGTTTGACCGGCTGGAGGGCCAGACAGAAGACAATTTCCAGTTGGTACAAGCGGCGCTGAAGCTAAGTGGGCAACTGCATGGTTGATTCGCAGCCCTCTCCACAGGCGGGTTGAAAGGGCCTCTCCCCTTCTCACGCCTCCTGGGGAAGGCTTGAGTCCAGGCGTCACTGGGCCTCTGGGCCTATGCATGGGGCAGGACTCTTCGCTTTGATCCCAAATCAGATTCTGGCTTTATTATTTTTCCAAGCACAGTGATTATCCTCCTAATCATGCCAGGAAATGAAAAGCCACAGACGCTTTCAGCTCAGCGGCTCCTTAGTTCTCTGTTGTATTATGAATGTGAAAGTTGATTGAACCAGGGAAACAATTTGAAGGCTGAGTTTCCAAAAGCAACCTTGATAAGAGGAGGCCTGGCCCCAAGGTCTGGGGAATTGCAGATTGGCTTTGGGCGAGGAGCCGAGACAAGGGGAACAGCTCACCCCTGCCCACCCCCTGCGGGTCTGGGTACAGGCCCATCCAGCCCAGCCTGGGACTGCTCAGAAGAGGAAATGGGCTTAGTATCCCCAAGACCCGGCTCAAATGTTCCAGCTTCTACAGTCAGGGGCTCCGTCCTGGGGCTTTGTCTTCACAGCCATACTCCACCCTCCTCAGGGCTGAGGCGTCCATTACTCATGCCGCAGGGACGCGGCATGTGTGTGGCGAAGGCATGCAAGAATTGTAAGTTCCATTATTAGAATATGCAAATAATATTTACTATGTGCCAGGCACTGAAATATAGCAACTAATTTAATCTTCATCAACCATCGCACAGGAATCTCAGTCTTTCCATGTCCCCCTCCCCCCACTTCCCACTGTCAGGTGGTCTCTATATTTCATCTTATCAAGATCAAACTGGAGGGAAAGCGTGAGAGGGAGAAGGTGGTCCTCACTCTGACCCTTAATCTGAAATGGAAATCTCTGTCCTAGAATTTGTACTTATTTCTCCCTCTTTTCCTTTCTCATTGTACTTTTCACTCCCCTTCCTTGCTCCCTTCCAGGGTGGAATGGTCGAGAATTCCTCACCCCTTGCCTCTGGTGTATGATTCTGCCTCCCCTGGCTTGCTCCTGGCCCCCTAACAATGCGAACTTGCTCCAGACCTCTGGGGAATCCCTACCTCTCCGAGCCCCCTCCAGCCCAAGTACCCTGCTCAATGGCTTTCTCTGCTCTTTGGCTCCTGCCATGAATATCTTTAATTTCATCATTTACCTCCTGCCTTCCCAATTGAATGTCATGAATATTGTTTCCGTGGATAGCCTGCTCATTTTCAGAAGTGTGTTTGCTATTCCGTGGGCTGAGGGTGGGCATGGCCCAGGTGCATCGAAAGAAAACAGCTTATAAAATAAACATCACGAAGACCATCCTTTTTCCCAAAGGCTGTGGGGCTACTAGGCAGAAATCCAGGTGCACTGCTTCCTCGGTGACAAGGGAGCCCGGCCTTTGGAAAAAGTTGGGTTCCTCTGGGGTTAGAGCCACAGGGCGCCCCCTACCATGATAACCCACATCCATGGCATCCTAAAGGTGCTTTCCCTGGTAGACAGCAGATGCTTACTCTACACACGTCTTAAGCATGTGTTGTGTGCAAAAGCCTCATGGAGCAGAGAGAAGAGTCCCAGTCCTTAGGGACCCAAGAACATGACAACAGCTCTTATGTGCCAGAAGCTGCTCTGGGAGCTTTAAAATAGTAACTCATTTAATCCTTCCAACAACCTGAGCAGGTGGGTGATATTGGCCTCACCATCTTTACAAATGAGAAAACTCAGGCACCGTGTGGCTAAGTAAATTGCTCAAATTGGTCAACCTCTTAAATAGCAGAGCCAGGACTCAAACGCAGATAGTCTGAAGCTCAGGGCTGCACTGTGAACCACCATTCTGGGTCCTTCCAGGCCAGCCTGCCTCCTTCCATGCTCCGAGGTGGTGCTGGAAGAACCACCAACTCCAGAGGCATTGCATGTGTGGTGCACATACAAGGTGCGGCAGGAGTTCCTAAGGAGGGAGCTCTCTTTGGCTTGGAGAGGGCCAGGGGGGCTTCCTGCAGAAGGTGGCGCTGGATTTGGGCCTTCATGGAGAGGTGGGATTTGAAGAGGCAAAGGGAGAGGGCATTTTAGGCAGGAAGAATTAAAATATAAAGACATGGCTTCAGAAAGAAATGCTTCCTGGAAAAAAACAGGAGTGTGCTTGTGTGTGTGTGTGTGTGTTTGGGGTGCAGGGGTAGGATGGAAAATGGAATCCATCCAATATGTCCTCTGGGATCTTCTTGGGTGGAGGAGGCCTTGGGTGTGCAGACCCCCACGCGGAGACCATTATTTTATTTGAGAGGTCCGAGCTGAAGTAGACAGGGAGCCCTTAGCAGGCAGGGGCAGACAGGCCAGGGGAGGGCCGCCCATTCTAACCCCATCGCAATCTTGCTGTGCGTATTTTCTGCTTTTCCTTCTGACTTTCTAAACTTAAGCTGCTGCCATTCCCAGCTTCCTTCAGCTGTCATGATATTAAGTATAAAAAAAACCCCACAACAACATATATTTATTTTATGTTATTTACAAACTGTAATGTTCAGCGGAAAAACAAATTGAGATTTCTGGGCACAGAGGCAACGCCTGATGCTGGAGTGAGATTTCCTGTCATTCTGATTCACTCACTCTGCAGCCGCAGATGCCTTGGGATGTGGCAGGAGGAAAGGCTGTGAGGGGCGGGTGGGCGATGGGGTTTGCAGTGGTGGAGCATGCCCGCTGGTCCCAGGTAGTGAATGGTATTGGGTGATGACAAGATGTGCTATTGGGGTGTCCTGAGCCAGAATGCACCACCCACTCTGCCGCGTGTACGTGAGTATATGTTCTTTGGCGATGCCATGTGTATCTGACCCTTACCTTTTATTCCTGTGAGATTCTGACCTACCATCTTTAGCACAAATCAAGTAAAGCTCTTGTTTCCTGTGCCTTGTTTGGTAGCTATGGCCCCTTCCTATGAGAGAGGAGGTGAAGAGCAGGGAGGAGAGCAGAGCAGAGGGAAGTGGAGGCAGCACATGTTACATTTTGTCCATTCAAAATTGTATTCTTAAAAACCCTAGGGCGATGGTATCCGTCTCCCCAGTTAGCAGTGGCTTTTTAAAAAAAATCCTCGGTCCCAAGCTCCCCTTGATGTAACATGAATCTGGACAGTGCCTCTATATCTAAACGTGGCTCCCCCGCCAGGACTTCCCTCTCACCAGGATGGCACCCTGACCTCGGCTGATCTAATCAGAGTAAACTGTGGGACTTTTGTGGGCACTACCGGAAGAAAAGCACTTTCTTTCCTCCCAGAATTGAACCAGTAAGTATGGAGGGGCCTCTGCAGCCTTGAGTCACCACGAAGGAAGGGATGAGGATGACCTCTGAACAAGTGAAGGTTAAATTCATGGATGAAGAACAGAGTCCTGGTGACATGAGTTGAGCCCCAGGGTAAGTCTGCACCTTAAGCGAGTCAATCTTCCAACGGTTCAGTTGGGTAAGGAAACAGATTCTATTTCTCTCCTTTCTATTACAGTTTATGCCACTTGCATGTGTGAAAGAGTCCTAAATGATACAGGGCTGACCACAGTTGGGTGAAATGAAGAGCTGAGAGGGTAGGAAGAAAGTGGCATAAAAGGAGGCCAGGAAGGCAGGGCCAAACCTGCTGACCTAAGCCTGGGCATGGCTGGTTATTCAGAGAGCAGCCCTCCTGCTAAGGTAGAGCCAGAGAGGGCAGAAGGGGTGAAGCCAGGGGACTGGCCCCACTGCGTAGACCCCTCACTGTACTATTTATGATTTAGATGAGCAGAGAGTGAAAAAGCAGGCAAGGGCGTTGGAGACCATTTGCTTCAACTCATTTTATAGATGTGAAACTAGAGGCCCAGGAGAGGAGCATTGCTTATCCGAGGCCACGCCATGAGTTAGGACATATTCTTTATTTTAATCTGATCTTATCAGGATAGACAGTTATGGAGTAGTTGAGGGAAAACAGGAGACTGAGCGGTTACGTGTCCAGGTCCAGAGCCCTGCCAGTGACCGCGGGCTGGGAAAGCTGCTAAGAGGGACGTCTCCTGTGGCATCATTTGAAGAAAGATGCAGGCTGCCGGGAGGGCAGTCCTGGGGGTGGGGGTGGGGGTGCAACACTAAACGGAAGGATTCAGGGTCTTCCAAGGTCCTTTCGAATCAAAGCCATGTGCCTGCTTGGGATTCACTTTGAAAGCAAGCCATCACTGGGTCTCTTTTTATCCCATCACATTACTGCGTGGCTCCATCTGGATCTCGTCTTTTCCTCCTGGCCTCTTGTCCGTCCCTCCTGAGCTCCATTTGTGGCAAGAACCTCGCAGATCTGGGAAAGAATTGGCTGTGGGATAGCTGCCAAAGGGTCATCAGAGAGGGCTCTGCTCAGAGCAGCCGCTAAGTCCCCAATATTGGCAATATTGGACCTTCACTTGGATCAATACCGTTGTTCTTCTCTTGGAATCTCCCTCCTGGGGAAGGAGATTTTCTCCACCCAAAGTCCAAATTAATTGTCTTTGGCCTTCTGAAAGAAATAATCAAAGAGATTAATTAATTAATTAATTAATGAGTGAATAAATAAATAGGGAGGATGGCAGAATCTGACTCAAAGGCTACCTTTTCTCTCTCCTTTCTCTTCTGAAGTTAAACTCTAGACCTGAGCTGTTGAAAGACCTGCCCAGGGTACAGCATTGTGTTAAAGGGTCACCAATTCCGTACCTGCTGATGCTTCCAGACCCTACACGTTCAGGTGCTTTGCAGCCCACATCTGGCTTGTCAGGGCTTGTGTGAGTCCACTTATCTGAGAGCCACAAGGGGGCTGAGGGCACCGAGTGGTTTGTCCCTCCTGAACGTGCTACCTCGGGCAAGCCCCTCTCTCTCTAGCGCTCGGAGATTTTACCAACAAAGTCCAGCTCATCTTTGTGCTCACGCCTGGCTTCCAGCTTCTCTGCTTTGACTTCTTAGTCTCTTCTCTCATGACTGAGTTTTGATTTTCACAGCCTAGCTGCTCACAGCTCTCATGGTCTGCCACCAGCTGGGGCGGTCTGAGGGGAACAGGGGCTGGTGTCTGAGAGCTGACAGCTGCTCAGGGCACACCTGACAGCACGCCACCCCAGAAGGGCCCTTCCAGGCCTGAGCAGTGATCTGTGCAGCCAGAGGGTCTCTGGGGTGAGCGGAGCAGAGGGGACTGCGGCTGGCAGCACGGACGCAAGTGACTGCCTGGTGTCCCCGAGGTGGCCTCACAGCAGAAGAGGCTCCCTCTGAGGGGTGAGAGGAGGGAATGCCTGTCGAAGGGGTGGTGGTCAAATCAGCTGAGTCTGAGTCTGAATTCTGCATGGATAAAATTCAGATAATTTCAAGACAAGAGTTATTGGATTCGGAACTTTCTTCTGCAACAACGGCAGTGTGTGTGTGTACACGTTTTCAATCTACTCCCTCAAAAAAATTATTCACTCCTTTTAAAGGTAGAGGCCAAGTCAGTGATAAGTTGCTGACTCCTTCGACACAAATATTGTTCAATTATTCACAGATGTGTTTGGTCTGACAGAAGCCTTTGCTTCAGCACATTTCTCCTGTTAACCGAAGGCATTCAGTTAATGTAGAATCAGCTATCATTAGCAGACTTTCAGCAGCTTTTAACTACTCCAGTGTCTTCTTTCTTCACTCTATCATTTTCTCTTATGATTTAATTAGTGGGAAGCTGGAATCCCAGGCTCTTAATTTATCCAGGAAGTTGAACAAACCGAATTTTGACACCTGCTGAGTTCCGCTAGCTGACCTAACTGTTTTATTCTTCACCTACTAAACTACAAGGTGGAATGTTGACTTGTCACAGCTTTTCCACACCCCAGCCTCTGGGGATACCAGTTTGACTGAGCCAGAATTCAGGGTTCGGGACAAAGGCTTTTTGCTGGAGGACTTGGGTTTCACCCCTTCCATTTCAGATCAGTATGAGCTAAAGGAATCGTTTTCAGGCAGGGTGGCTTTCTCTGCCCTGGGAGGTTCATCCTCCATTCCTGGGGAATCCATATTATCTCATGATGTGTAAGGAGGGGCAGGTGCCATAGTGACCACCAAGGGCAAGAGTTTTCAAGTTTTTCTTTTTCAAGAGTGTAGCACTTTACAAATGAAAATGTGTGCAGATAGCCAAATATGCAAGAGGGAAGAGCAAATCTGCTGTGGAAGCAGGGCTGATGCCACATGCTCCGCCATCTCCCCAGACCACGAAGCACCTTTTGGGAACTCCAGGGCTCTGTGAATCACTACCTGAAAACTATGTTAATCAAAGGCAAATGGAGAGAGGCCGTGACTTGACCCAGGCAGCTTCCAGTCATTGGCTGAGCTGGACCAGAATAAAAGTTACCCTGAAGGCTCTTTTCAATAGTCGTTTCACTCAGCCCCTTCTTTGGAGGACCTTCCCAAATGCTCCCTTCTTCATTATGACTTTCTTGATATAACTTGCTTCATTCAACAAAGATTTACTGAGCTCCTACTAGATGCCAGGCACTGTGCTGGGGAAGGAGAAGAAAACAAAACAGGAAAATCTTCGCTCTCATGGAATTTGCATTCCAGTGGGAAGAGAGATACAGTAAAAACGAATAATTAAATTATTTAGCATAATAGATAAGTGTTTGGAGAAAAATAAAGCTTGGAAAGGAATGCTATGGTGTGGAGTGGAGATTGCAATTTAAATAAGGTGTTCTCTTACTGAGAAGATGACATTTCAGCACTGACTTGAGGGAGGTTTAAGGGGTATGAGTATCTGGCCAGGCAGATGGAAGAGAAAATGCAAAGGGCTAGAGGTAAGAATGTGCCAGTGTAGCTAGAACAAAGGGTTAGGAGGAAAATAGTAATATGGGTTCAAAGAGGCAATATGACCAACCTGTTTTGGATCTTGCAGGCCATTGTCGGGACTTGGTTGTGTAGCTGGGTGGATAGGGGAACCGGTGCATGGCTTTGAGCTAAGGGAGGACACATGATCTGACTTGGGTTTGAGAAGGATAATACCTACTGCAGTGCTGAAGAAAGCTACAAGGGTGCAAGGGAGGAAGGGGGAGACTAGTTAGGACACTAAAGCAGTAATCTAGGTGAGAGATGATAATGGCTTGGATCTATGTGGTAGAGAAGGTGGAGAGGAGTGTTTGCATTCTAGATCTATTTTGACCATGGAGCCCACAGCATTTGCTGGAGGATTCATTGTGTGGTGTGAGACTAAAAGCTTAGTCAAGGATGGTGTATTAGTCAGCCAAAGGGGTGCTAATGCAAAATACCAGAAATGGGTTGGTCTTTATAAAGGGTACTTATTTGAGGTAGAAGTCCATAGTTACCAGGCTAAAAAGCATACGTTTCTTCCCTCACCAAAGTCCATTGCCACGTGTTGGAGCAAGACAGCTGCTGACATTTGCCAGGGTTCAGGCTTCTTGGGTTCCTCTCTTCCCAGGCCTGCGTTTCTTTCTGGGCTTAGCTCCTCTGTTTCCTCCACAAGGTCAGCTGTAGACTATGAGGCTCTCTAGGCTTTGCTTCTCTCCACAAGGCCAACTGTAGACTATCAGGTGAATGGCTCATCTCTATCCCGGGGCCTTCTCTCCTTCTTCACCAGAACTCCAACATCAAAACTGCTTCAACACTGTCCTTTGCTGTGTATTTTATCTTCGATTCCCCTACCCACCAAGGGGTGGGACTCAACGCCCTACTGATGTGGGCCAGTTAACGCCCTAATCATAACTTAATCATGCTCAGATTAACAGATCAATTGACAAGAACGATCTAATATCTATTTTTGGAATTCATAATTACATCAAACTACCAAACTGCTACAGATGGTTACACAGTTTTTAACCTGAGCAAATGGAAATATGTCATTAACTGAGATGGGGAAGACTGAAGAAGGAATGTGTTTAGGGGACTATCAGAAGCTTAGTTTTGGAAAAGTTCAGTTCAGTTGTCCATTAGACATTCAAGTGGGAATGCGATATGAAGATCCTGTGCACTTGTGAAGTTTCCAACTCTTAAATCCCAAACCACTGTCCTAACTTTCAAAAGATAATAAAAGTCTGTGTAGAATTACAATTATTGATGCATGTGTCTGAATACTGTTAGGGCAATAAAAGCATCTGTGGGTCAGGGACCTTATTCATCTTGGTATCTTCCATGGCTTTATCACAGCAGTAGGCAGATGGCCTGGGCTTAATAAATGTTTGTTTTCATCATTTTTGAAGAGTGAGAGAATGAGAAGAACAGCATGACATAATGTTGCATCTTCCAAGTTGGTTTCTGATGAACACTAATCCCTTGAGCTGTTCAATTAAAAACATATTGTATGGTCAAATAGTTTGGGAAGCCTTGTATTCTACACGCCTCCTTTGGGGAATCACAAAGCACAGCATCTTATTAAAAGGGATAAGAAATCCTTTCAAATGTATCTAATGCCGTCCACCTCAATGTCTCCCAATCATATCCAACTGAAGAACTCTTTCTTCATATAATATTTATAATGCTCACTGGAACTAGTGTTGCATAAAACACACTGTGGGAAATGTTGGGAGAAGAAAATAATGCTGGAATTAAGAATATGAAGACTAGGTTTTCCCACGCTGTTATCTTAGACAAATATTGTTGCATGTCTGAGTTTTGTTCCTTATCTGAAGAAATCAGACATGTTGGTGTCTAATATGCTAATGTCAAAACACAAATTTGATTTATTCCTTTCATTTATGTTTTTTGCTTTGGTGAGGCTGAGCTTTAGGAAAGTGGTAAAGGCACAGTGGTTTACTTTTAGTATTCTCTTTATCTCTTCTTGCTGTTCACTTAACTCCCCTCCCAGTTTCCCTAGGAGAGCTCATACTGTTTCCTAGCAGTCCAGATCCTCAATTCCAACACTGATTTCTGTCTCTCCCTTTTATCTTTACCCCCAATTGCCCTCTCCAGGCAATGCATTAGGCTCCAGAGTTCTCCTGCTTTCTCCTTGCCTCCCTCACCCTAAATATTCCATGGAGATTTCTTTAGGCTTTGGCTTTGGCTAGGTGAGAGTAACTTACGTCTCTTGGGTGAGCAGTTATCAAGGATCATACCTGGAAATCCAAATTTTACTAGGTCCTTCTGGAGGTTAGTGCCTATATCCAAAGAAGTGTGTTTCATATGGTAAGAATTTCAAGATTGTGGGGCAACTCTTTTGCACAAGTAGGTCCTGCAGTCCTCCATAGCACATTGTTTATGTGTACGTATGGGGGTCTTGTTAGTATGTTAAGAAACCTGGTAAATAAAATCTATAGAGGACAAGAATACAGAAAAGATGTTCAGAAAAACTCTCTCAGGGGAGCTCACTTAGACATATTGGATTAAAAAAAAATAAGCTTTTAAAATATATAGCTGAGCTGTTGGGAAAGTAAGGGAATTCCTTAGAGGCCAGGTACAAGAAATTCTGAATTAACATAAGCTCTGGAGCTGGCGTCTACCTTTATAGGTCATGTATATAGGAAATAAGAGAAAAGAGTTGGGGTCTAAATAAAGTGGGAATATCCACACAGAGACCTGGGGTCCCTCAGTGGGTAAACTGAAAAAAATTATACATCCCACAAAGACAGACAATGAAAAAACATATCCCTTGGCTCTGGGTAGAGCCGAATAAAATAATATGTCTCCCCTGATCAATTTTATCCACAAGTCCTCCCTCATGCAGGTTTGGTGTCTGAATTTATGTTACATGTGTGACCTGAAAAGCTGGATGCTGAAAATTTAGTTTTAAATAGTCTGAGGTTAATAGTGCCCTTAGGCATTTGGAAAAAAAACAAACATAAACACTTTCTGGAGAAAAACTCTTTAAACACAGGCCTCAAAATAAAGATCCTGGGAACATGAACTCACAATGGGAAATCAATAAACACATGAGGAAACAAACTATCATTTAGCAAGAGTCAGCAGAAACAACCAACTACACAATCAGAATCACCGGATTGTGCATATTAGAACTGGCAGATAGAAAACTAAAAGCAAGTGTGTTTAATACATTTGAAGAAGTAAATGAGGGAATTAAAATATGTTTAAAAACCAAGAAATTATAACTATTGATCAGGCAGATTTTTGAAGATGCCAAATAGAACATCTAGGGATAAAAATTCTTAATAATTGAGGTTAAAACAGTAAACAGTTGAAAAGAAGATTAGTGAACCAAAAGACAGACCTGAAGAAACTACGTAATTGCTAACACCGAGCAATATTGAGATAGAAAATATGAGTGTTTGAGAGTCATGAACTGTACAGTGAGAAGGTGCAGCATCTATATTATTAGAATTTTTAAAAGGCAGCAAGAGAGAGAAGAAGGGAAAGATCATATAGGAATATATGATGAGTTAGAGTTTTCCAAGACACCGAAGTGTCAGTTCATGAAATCCACACACAGGTATACCATAGTGAAACTGCATGACACCAAAGACAGAGATTTAAAATCACCCAGGAACAAAAGACAAATTGCCTAAAAGAAATGAAAATTAGACTGTCAGATAAATTCTCAGCATTAACAGTCAAAGTCAGAAAGCAGGGTAATGAGATCTTCAAATTTTGGAAGGAACATGAATGTTAACATAGGATTCTATATAAAATGGAATTTCTTTCAAGAACAAGGAAAACAAAAAGAAATTTTCAGGCAACCAAAACTGGGAACATTTACTGCCACAGGTCTTTACTAAAGGAATTTTGAAGATCCTTAATTAGGAAGTAGGAAAATGATTCCAATAGAAGTGTTTAAAGTCCTAGAAAGATTGATAAGCAAAGAAAATAATAAATACATGTATAACTCTAAATGAACATTGGCAATACAAAGCAATATTAATTATGTCTAATTTGTGGAGTTAAAAATCACTATAGAACCAAAACCCTGGATAATTACATATAAATCAGTATGGGAATGAATGGATTTAAAACATTCTAAAATTCTTGTTTTTGGGGGAGAAGAATAAAAATAATAATTTTTGTAGCAACAGCTTTGGTGCCCTATACTCTGTTCCCTCAGCTCACCTCTGATCCTAGCAGCAGCTACAGTGTACAGTTGTGGCAACATCAAACTCATGCTCACAGCGTCCCACCTAAGATGTATTATGTTTCTTGCCCCTTTGTGCTGAAAGGCTTTCTCCAAAGCCATTGCTGTTTGCACTTGTGCAAGTTCAGCCCAGGCATTTGCTTGAGTTATTGCCCCTGGAAGCAACTCTCAACCATTGAGGGGATAAGGTATGATAGATATCTGCCCACATTTCCCATCATTCAGATGGATAAATCTGGAAGGCACTTTTTATGATTCTCAGAAGACCTGGTAGAATAGATTCCCCATTGCCCATGGCAGTGATGTTGAAAATAACCCTTACACAGACTTTCTCCTATCCTTCTCTCTGCATTCCATCACTCCTTGCTTCCTTGGATTGCCTGCCAAATATTTCCATCTTCCCCCAAGACCCTTATCTTAGATTCTGTTAATAAGGGAACCCAAAATAAGACAAGTAATTTTGCACTTTAATAACTGTTAAACTTAATTTAACTGTTAAAAGCAAAGAAAAAGAGAATATAATTTTCAAAATTAGTATAAGGGAAAATGGAATGGAGGGAAAACTCATTCACTCCAAAAGAAGGAAGAAAGATAAAATATGATGGTAGAAATGAATCCAAATATTTGATAAATCACAATCAATGTAAATAGGCTAAATGCTCCTATTAAAAGAAAAAGGTTTTCAAACTAGAATAAAAAGCATAACAAAACAAGCAAGTCCAGATATACACAAGTTGCAAGAGACATATAAAACTCAAGGATATAGAAAGATTGGAGTTAAAAGGAATGAAGAGAAAAGACACTCCAAACAAATGCTAAAGGAAAGCTCATATAGTGTATAAATTTCACATAAAATAGCCTTTAAGGCAAAGGCAGTCTTAGAATAAAAAAAAAAAAAAAAAAAAAAAAAAAAAAAAAAAAAAAAAAAATCCACTGCACATTGACAAGAGTTCAATCTACCAGAAATATGTAATCATTATAAATTTGAATGCATCTAATAGGATAGCTTCAAAATATATAAAGCAAAATTCAATAGAACTATAAGGAGAAATTGACAAATTCACCATCTAAGTGGGAGATTTTAAGATACTGCTCTCAGTAACAGTATGGCAGAGAAGAACTGAATGACACAATTAAAAAGCTTGACTTAAGGGACGTACATAGTCCCTGCACCAACAACTGGAGAATGCATATTATTTTCAAACACACATGAAACATTTATAAAAATTGGTCAAGTACTAGGCCATATGCATTCCAAAGACTCTACGTCCTGCAGACCACATTCTTAGGCAACAATGCAATTAAGTTGAATAACAAAGAAGAAACCATAATAGAAATTAAGGACACTCTACATCCAAAAAAATAATGAAAATATTATAAATCAAACCTTGTGCTGTACCTATTGATAAAATTATAGCTGTAAATGTTTATTTTGTAAAGGAAGAGAGGCTGAAAATAAATGAGATAAGCATCCAACTAAAAAAGATGGAAAATAATAGTAGAAAATACTCAGAGTAAGACATAAGGAAATAGTAAGGTAAGATCATAAATTAATGGAACGGAAAACAAAGATCCAATAGAAAGAAATAACAAGGCTATGAGTTGCTTCTTTGAAAAACCTAATACAATTGATGCCTCTTTGCAGGGCTGATAAGGATAAAGGCATAAAGGAACAAGTAAACCATGTTAGGAATGAAAAGGGACATAACAATGAACTGAGACATTAGAGTTTAAAAGCAATAAGAGAATATCAGGGAAAACTTCATGTCAATAATTTCAAAAACTCATATGAAATGGATCAATTCCTAGGAAAATAAAAAATCACTAAAACCAACTCAAGAAGAAATGACTCTATAGTTATTAAGGTGAATGATTCAATATTTAAAACAACTCTTCAAAGAAGATACCAGGCACAGACAGTTCCAAAAAATGGTGAGTTCTACAATGCATTCAAAGAATAGGTAGTTCCAAACTTACATAATGTCTCAGAGAATTAAGAAGAGGCCAATATAATCTCAGTACCAAAACCAGACAAAACCAGTACAAGAAAACAAAATTACAGGCCAATTTAACTCAGAACTGTTGATGTAAACATCCTAAACAAAATATTAGCAAGTTGAAATTAAAACAAAAGATGATACATATGACCAAGTTTGTCTTACTCCAGGAATACAAGGTTAGCTCAACATTAGAAAAATCAATAAATATAAATCTCCACATTAATAAATTAAAGAAAATATAGGAACACATTTGATAAAATAATCAAATATTCATGGTAAAAAAAAGTCTTGGCAAGCCCAGAATAGAATCAAATTTCCTTAGCTTAATAAACTATCTACTTAAAATCTACAGCAAACATTGTACTTACTGGCAAAAGACAAAGTATTCCCTTTAAATTCAAGAACAAAGAAGGAGTCTTCCCACTACTACTTGTATTCAATGTTATACTGGAAGTTTTAGCCAGTGCAATAAGATAAGAAAAGAAAATGAAATGCGCAAGACCTAGAAAGGAAGAAATAGTATTATAGCAGACAATTTGATGAAAAGCTCAAAATATTCCTAAAAAATATTAGAATTAATAAGAGAAGTTACCAGGTTATAATGTTTAAGATTAACACAAATATCAACTGTGTTTGTATACATTGGAAAGAATCAGTTAGAAAACACAATTAAAATATTATTTGAGTAGGGAAACAAAATGTAATATGTGTAGGAACAATAAAAGTGTAGAGATATAATGCTTACCATGTGCCAGGCACTATTCTAAGCATTATATATATTAACCCATGTAATCTTTATAACAATCTTATCCCATTTTTACAGCTGAAGAATCTGAGACCTAAAGAGATTATGTAAGTTGTCCGTATTATGTAGTTAGCAAGTTAGAGAATGGGAATTCAAACCCATCAACTGTTTCCAGAGTGTGTGCTTTTAAATACTATCCTATTCCAAGATATACAGCATACTTGTGGATAGGATGGCTTAATATCATAAAGATACCAATTCTCTCAAAATTGGTTTATATATTCAATGCAGTTCCAATAAAATTCCAACAAAATTTTCATGGAAATTGACAAGTAAATTATAAAATTTATATGGAAGAGCAAAGGGCCAAGAAGGTTCCATAAATTCCTGAAATATAAGAACAAGGGAAGGGTACTTACCTTAACAGATACCAACACAAAACATTAATGCTATAGAAATAAAAAATGTGGTTTGGGCACAGAGTAGACAAATATACCAATGGAATAAAATAAAGAATTTATACATTGATCTGTGCATGTATGAAAGCTGATATGTGACAGAGCAGATCAGTGGAGAAAAGATGAACTCTTCAATATGTGGTACTGGTTATCCAGATGGAAAAAATGAAAATGGATTCCTACTTTACACCATACACAAAAGTAAGTTCCAGATGGATTAAGATCTTAAATGTGAAAGGCAAAATTTTAAGACTTTTAGAATAAAATGTGAAAGAATACCATTATGACCTTGGGGTAATTATTCCTGAAATACAATGCAAAAACCCTAGTGACAAAAAGAAAGATAGGAAATATAGGCTACATTAAAATTAATAGATTCTAGTTATTGGAAGATGACACAGAGAGACAAACCACAAACCGATAGAAGATATTTACAACATATATAACTGACAATGAGTCAGTGACCAGAGTATAATAAAGAAATGAAAAAATAAGAAAAACAATGAATATCCCAAAAGAAAATGGGGCAAAAGATAAGAGCATAAATTTCACAATAGAAAGCATGACTGACAAGTAAACATACAAAAAGATGCTTGATCTCAATAGTAATCGTGAAATGTGCCTTAAAACCATAATGTGATATAATTTCTTACCATCTAGAGTAACAATAATTTAAAAGTCTGAAAATACCAGGTTAGTAAATGTGTTAGTCAGGGTTCTTTAGGGAAATAGAACTGACAGGAGATATCTGTAAATAGTATGAGATTTTATAAAATTGTCTCACATGACCATGGGGATGCACAAGTCCAAATTCTGCAGAGCAGGCTGCAAACCAAGGGCTCTGATGAAGGTCCTTGAGGAGTTCCCCAGGAGATGCTGCTGTCTGAAGTAGAGATGGGAATTTTCTCCCTGAATCCTGAAATCACTTCTCCATTTAAGGTCTTCAACTGATTGGATGAGACGTCACTCATTGCTGACAGCAATCTCCTCTGTTGCTTGTATAGATGGCTGGTTACAGTAAGGATGTGTGGAACAAAGGAAATATTTCTACATGCTAGTGGGAGCATAAATTGATGCAGCCACTTTGGGGAAAAAATTGACATTACCTAGTAAAGTTTAAAATGTGAATATCTTATGATCCATCGATTCCATTCATGTGCATTGTTCTTGAACTGGAAACACCCCAAATGTGCATCAACAGCCAGATGAATCAATACTTTTTAGTATACATGCAATGGAATACTACACAGTGATGGAAATGAGTGAATTACAGCTCAGTGCTCCACATGGAGGATCTCAAGCCCATGCAATTAAGCCTGAGAAACAAATTACAGAAGAGTAAATAGGGTACAATCCCATTTATATGTACCTAAAATCAGGAAAAATGAAATAATATTTTGTTTAGGAATTATAGGTATATGTGGTAAAACTAAAGCAAAGCAAGTTAATGATATAAAATTCAAAATAGTAGTTTCCTATTATGAGAATATGAGGGAGGAGGAGGACACATGCGGGTTTTGAAGTTATTGGTACGTTCCTCTTCTTAAACTGGGTAGTGGGTACAAGTTGTTGTATTTTGTTATTTCATTATTTTGTATTTTATACCTTATATACACTTTATATATAATCATTTGTATATATGATATATTTCCCAGTGAAAAAAAGAAAAGAACTCTTTCTGCTCAGATTGTGAAGTGCTGGCGTTTACTTTCCCCAAACTCCTTTGAGAACATCCCTAAGAAGAGAGCAGAAAAAAAAAAACCCTATTTAACGAAGCAAGGAAACTTCCCAACACCTAACCACAAAGTATGAAGTGCACCTGTCAAAAAAAAATATGGACACTGGGCCAAGCAGAGGCAGCATGCTGAAAGCTGACACTTGCCACTTTGGGCTGAGAGCAAGATGCAGTTCTCCCCCAAAACAGGTGTTTCTTTATACCATTGAAATGCCATTGTCAGTGATCCAGCCTTGTGGCCTGGCCCCAGGAGAGGTGGGGATGTCTCTGTAGAGGAAACTGTATGACTTCAGAAATAGAAGGCAGGAGGAGCAGGAGAATCAAAAGGGCATGGCATTTCTGTTACCAAGTTATTGATGACCTGGCTGTCTATCCCAGGGTGAGTCCCTGGACATGGTAGGCTGGGAGAGGGTGAGAAAACAACAGATACCTGTTACTAGGTCAGTGCACCCATTTCACAGCTGCTGGGAGTGTTGGGTGCTAGGGCACAGAGCTGCCCTTCTCCAGAGTGTTTCTTACCACTCAGGGGAGCTGCCCCACCCAGAAATGTCTGGTAGGCTATACTTTATTCCTGGGCTTGGCCTCTAGTGCATGACTGATATGGGGACACAAAATGTCTTCATGGGGTACTTTGCCTCATTGGGGGCAATTTTGTGCTGCCATTTATGCTACAGAGCTCCCCAAAGAAATAGGCTGAGGCCAGACTTCAGCAGAAACTATGTCTTTGCTTAGCCTCTGCTTTTAGGGAGCCTGTTGTGCATGAGCTGCACTGACGTCCCAAGCACCTAAAATCCAAGGCAAACATCATTCCAGGAAAGAAGAAATAACAGATTTGTGAAGAGTAAGGTTTCATAGTATACCAAAAGGGAAAACCTGAGAGAGGAGGTTCCCAACTCTTTTCTCATCTTCTCTTACATTATTTAGCAGATAATACCTCATTCACATATAATTAATTATTTTATCAGAGGAAACAAATATGGGATCTTTGCATAGAAATAGCAAAAAATGTGGAGGCAGGGTAGAGAGGGAGAAAGAAAAACTAAGTTAAAAGTAGATGAAAATATGTATGACAAGAGGAATGAGTTAAAAACTACAGGAAAGCTTCAGTAAAATATTAGGTTGAACCATATGAAATTATCAGTATTTATCTGACCATTTTGACTCAGGAAAATAGTTTCACTTTGTCCAATCTAAATAGTTTTCTAAATTCTTGCAGAAATCACAGACAATGTAATCTCCCTTAAAAAGTGGGGGAGGTTGAAAAAGAGATCGGGGAGTGGATGTAGCTCAGTGGCTGAGTGCATGCTTCCCACATACGAGGTCCCGGGTTCAATTTTGGCAGGGGGTGTAGCTCGGTGGTTTGAGCGTCTGCTTCCCATGTACAAGGTCCTGGGTTCAATTCTCGGTACCTCCTATATAAAAAAAAAATGAGTTAGATGAATTCATAGAAAAAATAAGAGACCAGAAAGAAACGGCATGTGAGTTAGATCTCTTGAAGTAAATAGAAGGTAAAACAAAAACATTACAGAGGTGAAAGCAACATTAAAGGCTGATAACAATGACATGGTAGCTTGCAGAAATCATACAAAACGGAAAAGTGCAAGGCTGAAATCAAGATTGTAGAGACTACGACAGATATTGTCATCTTTGATCAGATTCCCTATGAACTCTGAGATGGGAGTCAGAAGCAGAAAGTTTATTGGAAATTGTTCTCAGGACACACCTTGAATGGAGTGCAAAAGGCAGAAATGGGCAGAGGAAAAAGCTGAACTGTGATGTAGCTGCAACTGAGGCCTCAGCAGATCCTATACAGAAATCTGGAGCTGGGGAGTCCCTTCGGAGTTGTCCAAAATTGAGGAAAGAGGGCCAGGTCTTTGTTTTCCCATATCAGTCCAGTTCATTATTTGCCCTGAGTGGGCCTCTGGGTGAGACAGTTCCTGGTACCTGGGGGAAATTCCCACTAAGGGTCTTACTTGTGAGTCCTCTGCAGTTGATATTTCTAGCAATTGGGGGATGGGTGCCTTGGCCTAAAGAGGAAGCTGGGTGGAGCGTCACGGTATCCACTAGAGTTCACTTGGGTCCATTTGCTTCTTGCGGGAAGTTGCCCCACTTGGGAATAGCTTCATTGGGATTCTACTTGGTCTTGCTTTCATGAGTTTGGCTTCCACTGGGTCATATGGCCCAAGTAGCAGGGGCTGCTAGTACTGCAGCCTGGACCTGCTGCAGAGCCCTCTCCTGCTCTGGGAGCCACTCAAAGCTGGCAGCCTTCTGTGTCATGCAGTGAATCGGTTGAACATAATGTCTCCTGAACCCAAAGAGGTCTATAGAGGTGCTGTGCTTCTTTCTTAGTTATGGATATTATGAGATGCAATTGCTTGTCCTTTACTTTGGAGGAGGTTGAACATGCCCCAAATCCCTGAACCCTAAAACTTTTACTTATTCGGCTGGCCCCTAAATCTTAGAAGGGTTTCTCTCTCCCCAGAATGCAAGTACCTTGCACTGTGGACCTGCTGGGGCTGAATATTCAAATTTCTGTGAATCTACACTGAGCTCCTGAGCCTAGTTTTCCAGTCTGTTTTCCCAGCGGCTGCAGTAGACTAGGCTTTTCTGGAATGCTGCCAAGGAGACCCTCTGGCTTTCACATTTTTCCTTGAATTTGTGATTAATCACCTTAAGCCTATCGTTATTGCTTTTCAACACATCAGTGAAGCTCACAACAATCACCCCATCCTATCATCCTTACCTATAAGCTTCTCCTTCTGCCAGTATCATTCTTTCATACACCCCGTTAAACCACTTCCCTGTTATGTTGTTCTTGTGTAATTTATCTTCGGAACCTAAAGAAAGGCTGCTAATTTTCTCATGTTGGTTTTGGCCCATTATTCTAACCAGACAAGATCTTGAATCTTGATTTCTCATTCACTGTGTTATCCTCCCAGCTTTATATCATCTGTAAACTTGACAGGCATACTTCTCTGTGCCTTTATCCCATGTATTGATAAAAATATTGAGCAGGATAGGGTCAATGTTGATAAAAATGTTACTAGGAGAGAGGCAGAAGCAGTCACTCCCTAATTCAACAAATATTTACTGAATACTTAATATCTGCTTTACATTGAGGATATAATGGTGAGTGAGAAATGTCTCACAACTATAGGCTGTTTATGTCTCCACATGCAAGTTTACAAAAAACCAATTTTTTTGGGGATGTATCAGGGCCAGGGATTGAACCTGGGACTTCGTATGTGGGAAGCTGGTGCTCAACCATTGAGCTACACTGGCTCCCCCAAACCGTTTTTTTTTTTTGCTTGTGTATTCATCTAGTCTATAAACAAACCAGCGTATACTGTTGTCTAATCTAGTGATTCCTAGAAATTTTTATTTAATGGATCAGTAAAAATCTGCCCTCTAGGCAGAGGTACAGCATGTGCAAAACCCCTGAGAGGAGGGGCACTGAGTGTGAGACGGAGCATCCGATGCTAGAGGTGGGAGAGTGTGGAGAGACAGGCAGGACTACCTGTGGATGACCTCCAGGTCTCTCTCTAGATGGGGCTGTGACTCTGTTTCCCCCCAGTGGGAAGGCTGTGCACGACCTCAGCTTCCTACAGGGCCTCCAGGCACTTTCTGCACTCGGCTGCTGGTTTTCCCAGCAGTAGCATGCAGCTCCCTGAGCATTTAGTGTCTGAGCTCAGACCGCTTTGCCTCCTTACAGGAGTCCTTTATAAAGGGAAAGTAGCAGAGGGTGCTTCTGGGTGCAAACTAGGATGCTGACAGGTCTGGGTACCACATGGCACAGCTGCAGAACCCCTGTTTTGGGTCCTGGCTTGCACTTGTGGTGCTTACATAGTTGTGTCCTTGAACCTGTCACTTGACTGAGAGGTTGGTTGAAGTCAGGTCACGTGGGGCTTGCTAAGCCATAAGAAAGAATTTTTATTTTATTCAGGGTGCAAAGGGAAACCATTGAAAGGTTTTGAGCAAGGGAATAACACGATCTGATTTATGTTTTAAAAACCTCAGTTGGCTTGCTATGTGGGGAAAGGATTATTTGAGGACAAGAGTTAAAGCATAACATGTTGGAAGGCTATTAAATTAGTCCAGATGAAAGAAAATGGCTTGGGCAAGAGAGTTTACACTGGAAATGGAGAGAAGTGACAGATTCAAGATATATTTAGGAAGTAGAAGTGATAAGACTTACTGATAGATTGGATGTGGGTCTTTAGGTGGTGGAAGAAGTAAAATATAACGCCCAGTTATCTGACTTGAGCCACTGAATAGATGGAGGTTCCATTTATATAGATTGGGGAAAAGGGAGGAAAACTAATTTTAGGAAGGAAAAGAATGGGTTCCCTTTTGGAAATTTTGAATTTGAGTTATCTCTGAGACATTCAAGTGGAGATGTCAAGTGGGCTGTTGAATGTATCCCTGTGGAACTCAAAAGAGGAATTTGGGTTGGAGATATCAATTTTAGAATATTCATTGTGTATTGATGCTATTTAAAGCCATGGGATTAAAGAGAGTAGAGAAAAAGTAGACACCAGTATTGGGTTTCAGGGAATGACAACATAGGAAGTCAGGTAAAGGAGAAGGAGGGAGACGGAGAGGGAGAGAGATGGGGGAGGGAGAGAATGAACATGGGGGAGAAGGAAGAGGAGAAAGAAGAAGGAGGAGAAGGAGCAGCAGGAGAGGGAAAGGAAGAGGAAAAGGAAAGGGAAGGGGAAGGAGAAAAGAGATAGAGCCCCCATGAAGTAAGAGGAAATCCCAGAGTGGGAAGTTCAACCACATGTAATATGAGTGAGACTCAGAGAAGATGGGACAGAGAAGTGACCGGCACATTTGGCTAGTCAGATGTCTTGTGAGTTTAGCCTTCAAGAGGAGTATCGAAATGGCGTATTAGCTAGAGAGGGAAGAAATAAGTTTTTTTTTTTTTTTAAAAAAGAATGGGAGATACCAGGGCATTTTTGTTAACCCATTGGGAAAGAGACAGCAGAGAGTGAGATTTCCATGGTGAAGTGGAGGATTAACTGAAAACGTGAAGTTAGTGTTCCACGTCAAAGGGTTTCCATCTTTTTCTACAATCTTTTAGAAAATTAGGTCATTTGTTCCTCTGTTCTTTGAACCTTTAAATATATAAAGTCCCTATAGTCCCTATTGAAAGTTCCTTCGGTGTTCTATGATGAAATTGGCTTAAGTCTAAAAACCAGAACTCACTGAAGTTGTATGGAATTTCTTTGATCAATCCACATCCATCCTATGACCAATGTCTTCTGAGTGATATTTGCTCTAAATTTTTCAATGAAGACAGAGACAAAGCAGTGGCTGGGTGGCAACATCTTTCCTCCACCTTTCATTAACATTGCGCTGTTTGCCCCAAGCAGGGTGCTTCCTTGTCTTATTAAAACAAATGTATCTGGGAGAACATTTGTGTAGTTCTTTCCAATGTCATCCGAGCTCATTACTAGCTGTGACCTCTAGATACTGCTCTTACTGGTATATACCACTCGTTGGCATTTCTCCCTTGTGATGTGCCCCATCTGTAGTAATTATTCTGGCTGACTACTCGAAGTCCATTATGTTGTAGATGATTGTTGAACCGTGATTTTATGAAACAGTATTTCTTGCTAGCGATTGGTTTAGGGATGACCATCTAGTCCAATTTTGTCCAGTGAATGTAAGGGGAAGTTTAATTAGAGAGGACCTTGTGAAAGGTTTCCTTACTCCTGTAAAGGTAAACAAGAAGGAGACGGTCCCTCTCCTTTTCTGTCATTATCCTGTCTGGATGTGATGCTTGGACCTGCTGCCGGCATCTGACCACCAGCCTGAGGGTGATGCCAACACACTGGAGTGAGGGGAGAGGATCAAGGGAGTCAGATAGACACAGAGAAGCAGAGCCCATGAACCCACCCCATGCCTAGAGCCTGCGCACCTATGAACTTCTATGACATAGGTAGTATGTTTCCTTCTTGATCATCTAATTTAAATTGAAGTTTTCAGCCTTTTTCAGCCAAACTCATCCTAACTCTTATACCCTCTTTCTCTTTCTTTTCCCTACATCCTTTTGAAATCTACAGTATTCATCAAAGAGCTCTTGTGTGGGTCCATTGGTTTCTTTAAATGTCTCCATGATCTTTTAATTGGTATCGACTAAGATTGTGTTCTGGGAATTTTTTGTTTTCGGACCTCCCAACATCTGTTTCAGAATTCCAATATGATAACTTGGAATATCTGAGTCAGCCTACATTTTAGGTAGTTTGTCTTGTAATCCCCATTGACTATTGAAATTTGTACTTGGAAGCATTGTTTTGGCATCTGGACATCTTTCCATCAGGGTAACCATTGGGTCAGGTGCAATATAAAATATGTTTTCCTATGATATGTCCTGATTTTTGGTTTGGAGATATGATCACTGTTACTTTGGGGATCTATGTCAAACTGATCGGAAAGTTTTGAAACAGGCTTTTCAAAAGCCATGTGACTAACTACATCCAATGTTTCCTTCATTCACAATAACTACTTCAAACATGGCATGGTCACTTTCTCCCAAGGTTCTTGTCACCTGTACTTCCCCAATTTGTTCTTCCTTGTTTGTCAGAATTAAGCCTGGAGCTTCCTTACATCCTTTTCTTTCTGCAAGATGAAATTGTCAGCACTGTGCATCAGGTATCTCAGTTGGGATGAACCCAAGGGACATATTTGTGATAATTCACACGCCTGGAACTAAGGAGTTTGATGGAAGCTTCAGATCAGTAGTGAAATTGGATTTATTTTGGACACTGTATCAAGGGGAAAAAGACCAGTACTGCTGGAGAAATTGAGGTGATTGAATAGATCAGACCAAGGCTAAAGGCTGTGTTCATTCTCTCCAAGAAATGAAACACTCGGACCAGAAGGCACTGTGTCTGCATGAGAAAGACATTGTAAAGTGTTGGCACATCTGAGAAAAGATGACGACCACGTGGCATTTGGACCAGCGGAGGTCAGTGCGAGATGCAGCCTGTTGGGGAGGTGGCTGCTGTTAGCCACTGGCCTGGTGCTTTCCATGGAAAGCCAGATAGATATTGCTGGCAGAAGGGATAGAGGTATAGTGCCTGGTCAGTGGCAGAAGGCAGTAGTGTTGGGGCAGAGCAGAGCCTTCTGTGCAAATGGTGAGAAGCAGAATAGTCAGTCCTAGGTTGGAGTTCCCCGTTTCACTTCTAGCTCTGACTGTGGTTAGTTACATAACCTCTTTGTATGTCAGCATGCTCCTCTGTGAAATGTGAATAATGAGACCTGCTTCATAGGCTTAGGATTTAATTTTAAGACATGGAAAGCCTGATAAAGAACCTGGCACAGAGTAAGTGCTCAAATAATAATGGGCAAGGAGGAGGGACAGTCCAGCTCAGGAGACTTCTGGGGAGCTCTGCAAGAAGTAGGAAAATGGAACTAGGGATCCGGCCCAGGGAACAAACAAACAAGCGGGAATGGGAGGAGCTCATCCAAAGGGACCTGAGGACAAGTGGTGACTTCCAGAAATAGGGCCTGAGGGATAGCGGAAAGTAGAGATAGGCAATGCAGAGCACCACAATTCAGAGTTAATGCCTTATATGTGTGGGTATTGCGCTGGGGCCTAAGGTTACAGACATTTAAAAAGTATTGCCTGTCCTTAAAGAGCCTACTCTCCAAGGAACAATTTCCTGACTAGCTATGGCCACCTTCTGGCCAAGAGAAAATATAGAAACAGGAGGAAGGAATGAACATTGGAGTTCATTCTTATGCATATAAGTATGGCTGGCTTTAACCAGTGATACCTGCCATTGGAGGACAAAGGTCACTGAGAGGTCTCGGGTTGGTGCCCATGTGGCAATACCTGTGGACCTTGGGCCCCAGAGCAAGTAGGAGGCTATGTAAGAGCTGGGAGGATCAGGATTCCTATCAATATGAGGTTTTCTCTTATGCACATTGAACTTAGAGGAATTTTGCTAAACACTCCTAAGGGAAAGCAATGTAAATAATACTGCTAATTCTAGCAGCCATCCTAAACAATGGACATGTGTCCCAGAATGAGCTTCAAATGGGAAACATGAACTGCTATTGCTTGTTGGTTCTCTCCCCTCCTTGTGCATCTCAGGAGTCTTTCCCCGGTTACAGGTGATTCCAGTATAAAGATGCAACAGTTTAAAGTTTGAGTTTACACAGAAACACTTTATCATATACTGTACATCACTATATATTGCTACCTATGTTATATTGTAACAGATTAAAGAGCACAGAGGATCTATATATATATCATACCCACACATATGTATATGTGTGTATATAAATAAGTATGCACACACATGTGTACACACATACACACACAATTGAAAGAATAATAATAATGACTTACTCATGAAGCCTCCACTGATGTTAAGAAACAGATTGATGCTGTATCTTAAAGCTTTCTGTTCCACTTCCTCAATTACATTTCCTTCCTTCCCCTCTAAGGCAGCCACAGTCCTGATTTTTGGGATAAGCATTCCCTTGCTTTTCTTTATAGTGTATCCACATATTCATGTATCCCTAAATACTATATTGTTGGGTTTCATCCATTTTTGAACTTCATGCAGATGGAATCACCCCGTACATACTTTTGGCGACATGCTTCTTTTGCTTCGCGTGGCATTCGTGAGCTTTAGCTAGTTCTCTTCATTGCTGCACACTATTCCATTGCTTGCCTGTTCTGCCATTCACTCATCATCTCTACTGTTGACATTTGTGTGGTTTACACATTTTTGCCAGTATGCATAAAGCTGGCATGAATATTCTTTATGCGGCTCCGGATGTTTATATATGAGAATTTATCTAGGATTTGTTCCTAGGAGAGGTATTTCTGGGACATAGGATATGTGCCTGGCATACTGATTTTTAAGGTGGTTGTACTAATTTATACTCTTATCAACAAAGTATGAGGATTTTCCATTGTTCTACATTCTCACCATGACTTGGTATTGTTATTAAATATATTTGTGCTTATGTAATACTACTCAGAGCTTCATTTTCAAAACATTGTCAAATGTACTTGATGGACAATTTAAGGAATTTGCAAGGGTGGTATTTTCCCATACAATTTTCTCTTTTTTTAAAACATATTTTTTATTTTTTTTCTAGAAGATACTTAGATTACATAAAGTGTTACAAAAAATAAATAAGGGATTCCTATATGCCCCACTCCCCAAACATCCCACTTTTCCCCACAATAACAACTTTTTTCATTGGTGTGGTACATTCATTGCAACTGATGAACACATTTTGGAGCATTGTCACTAAGCATGGATTATAGTTTACATTGTAGTTTACACTCTCTCCCATTCAATTCTGTAGGTTATGGCAGGATATATAACGGCCTCTATCTGTCATTGCAATGTCATTTCAGGACAATTCCAAATCCTGAAAGTGCCCCCATATTACACCTCTTTTTTCCTCTCCTTGCCTTCAACACCTCCAGTGGCCACTGTCCCACATCAATGAAATAATTTCTTCCATTGCTAGAATCATAAGTCTAAAGTAGAAAACCAGTAAGTCCACTGTAGTCCATATTTTATTCTCTAATCTGGAGGATTCTGGGATGGTGATGCCCACTCCATCTCTAATTGAGAGGGGGCTTCGATCCCATATGGCTGATGGATGGGACTTTCTTGCTTGCAGTTGTAGACTCTCTTGGTTCTTTGGTGTGTTTGTTGTCCATCCTCACTTCCTTCTTAGTTGTCCTGGGTGAGTCCAATGTACTGGAGAGTAGGGGTTGCAACTCCGCTGAGACTCAGGACCCAGATGGCACACTGTCAGCCCAAAGATTCAAGTCTCTTGCGTGTGCACCTACCAACTCCAGCACCAACTATAGGTTCAAATAGAAGGGACAGAAGAGGCATGTGTAGAGAAGTCACAGCTGAGTCCGGCTCTGTCACACTTGGGAGCACAATCTCCAAAGTAGGACCCACTGGCAAGGCACCAAACTCTGGAGCTTTTGGGTATATGGGAGTCCCCTGTATTCTGTATGTGACTTTACTGTGACCTAAAACTACTTTGAAGACAAAATGAAAAAAAGTAGGACACTGGGGAGGAAATGGAAGAAAATGTCACTGTACATATAGGACAACAGATATTACAGTAATGAAAGGCAAAATGTCAAAAAACTAAAAAAAATTTTTTTCATTACATTTTTAATATCCCAATCTTTAAATTTTAATTTAGTTTTAGTGTTTCTAAATTATAATGTATTTTACTTCTTATGTTTAAGCCTATCATTATTTCATTTTCCTATTGATTGTATTTGGCAATATTCTTGGCTTCATTTTTGAAGAAATTTTGGACCACAGAAGGGTTACAACTGTGGCAGGGGAGGATCATTGGTGTGGGGTGTCAGTGATGGGAGATACATAGGAGGAAGTTCACTTGGGCATACATATAAGGTAAATAAATGTGTTCAAATGTTCATGGGGCATTGCCACAGTGGATAGAGATTCACACAATAACCAAAAGAATATTGAATTCCCATCCTGGAGAGCTCTGCCACATTCTCCAATGGAGCAGCAACAATCCTCCAAGCACAGGGTCAATGACTGGTAAAGAAAGGATGGTCCATTGATGAGCCCTTGATATTGATGACTATGCTTATGGGCCTTTGCTCTTGAAATTGCAACTTAGCCTAGTGTTGTAGGGTGCCTAAGAGTTACCTCCTGAGAGCCTCCATGTTGCTTAAATGTAGCCTCTTTCTAAGCCAAATTCAGCATATAAATGCATTGGATGATGACTCCCAGGGATGAGCCTCCCTGGCACTGAGGGATTACTACCAAGCACCAACTAGCAATGCAACTGGAAAAAGACCTTGAATAAAAGGGGGGAAAGGTAAAGACAAATGAGTTTATATGGCTAAGAGACTTCAAAGTGAGTCAGGAGGTCATCCCAGAGGTAATGCTTATGCACGTCTCAGCAGGATTTCATTGACTGCCAAAGTAGATACTACCCCAAATAGTGGGGCTCCTGAGGGCTCTGGTGACACCCAGGTCCTATGGCCAATTTTATCTTTATCCTTTGGCTTTAGAATATAACTCCCATGTAAAAATGCTGCTCCTCTTTTTTGGGAAATTAAATTTTTGGTAGGGCCTTGGGGAATTTTTGAGAAAGGAGACCCCAAGAGTTTAGTTGACGTATACCTCTACCCTGTTTTGGACTATGATTTTTGCTTCCAAAATGAACTGAGATTATAACGCTGAATGGTTAGCAAGGAAAGCTCAGCCTATCCTGGTTAGAAGTTCCAGAACCTTGGGACCCAGATATTGGCCTCATTGAGGTATGAAAGGATTGCTGAGTTTGGAGATGATAAGCATTGAATGACTTAATAAAGTATCCAAGGCCCCAAGAGCCATACAAACTGATTGGGATACCAGGGACATCCTAGAGCCTTTACCACTTAGTGCTCTATAACTGAATTACATGGTGAAGTAGAGTGTGCATGAGTGTAAAAAGGCTTTTTTTTCTTTTTTCTTTTTTTATTGTGGATAAAAATCAAATTTTTCACAATACATAGCAATATTTGTAAAATGATATATAAATACATATGCATATATGTGCATTTGCTTACATAAATGTTATTTTATATATATATATATATTTTTTTTTTTAAAGGTGCTTAGATTACCTAAATATTACTCAGAAATTACAGGGATTCCCATGTTCCCCACCTCCCACACCTCCCACAACATCCCACACCAACATCCTTCATCAGTGTGGCACATCACCCGCAATGGATATACACATCCTGGGGCCTTGCCCCCAAGCATAGATCACAGTTCACATCATAGACCACACTCTCTCCCACACAGTTCTGCATGGTATATGCTGATGCAAAATGGCCTACATCCGTCACCGCATCGCCACTCAGGACAACCCCCAAGTCCTGAAAAAGCCCCTGTATTTCAACTGCCCTTCCCCTCCTGCCCCAAAAATGTCCAGTGGCCACCGGCTCCACCTCACTGTTACAATTATTTGGTTTATGGTGAATCTGAGAAGAATTTCACGCATGAAGAAAATAAATATATTTCTTATAGTACATCATTATGGACTGAATGACACAGTAACCTAGGCCAGTATGTTTTTGGATTTATAAAATATTGTTTATTTGTTTTAACAGAAGAAGCTTTTACATACATAAAGTACACTAGGAAATCATGATGTTTAAAACCATTAAATGTGTTATTTTATTGAAAAAAAGGAAAAATATTTAATATTTACTTATAATAAAGTCAGTTGAGGAGAATAGCTATAAAAACTTATATTTACATGAGTAAGTATTTGCAGTTGGTAATAGTTTCCTTTATTTTTTTTTAAACAGCCCCAGAGACTGGGAAAGTAGAGAGTAAGATATTGTTATACCATTACTAAATACTAACGATATATAACATCATTTGCATTTTCAAAAATTTAAAAACTAAAAATCCCATTAAGACCTTAAAAAGGCAAGCCACAGAATGAGAAAAAATATTCATAGTACACATATCTGACAAAGGACTTGTATCCAGAATATAAAAAGAAATTCCAATACATCAATAGTAAAAAACTCCAATGGGCAAAAGGCTCAAAGAGACACTTCACAAAAGAACACATACCAATGTCCAATAAACATTGAAAAGATGATCGACAAACAAAAACAAAACCCAAAATGACATACCTCTTTGTATCTAGTAGAATGGATAAAATAAATAAGACTTGACAACACCAAATGTTGGCAAGGAGATAGACTGACTTGAACTCTCATACTTTGCTGGTGAGAATGTGCCAATTGCTTTGAAAACCTGGATAGGTTAGACATTCACTTTTCCTATGACACAGCAATTCCACCTCTTGAACAAGAATATTTATAGTAGTTTCATTCCTAATAACCCAAATCTGGAAACAACCCACATGTCCATCTATGCTTGAATGGGTAAACCAAATATCATATATTCATACAATGGAATACTAACCAGCAATACAAAAGAATGAAGACACACCCACGCGACAACATGAATGGATCTCAAAAACGTGTTGAGTGAAAGAAGACAGGCACAAAAGCGTATAACGTGTTCTGTGATTATAGCTATATGAAGTTCAACAACAGAGAGCACTAATTTGTAGTGATAGAAATCAGGCATATGGTGCTGGGAATTGATTGGAAGAAGACCTGAAGGAATTTCAAGGGTTATGGAAACGTTCTATACTTTATTGGGGATGTTTACACGGAGCGTTATTTATATACTTGTCAAAACTCATCAAATTATGCCATTAAGATCTGTGCTTTTCAGTGTATGCAAATTTTCCCTCAATAAAAGCGACAAGAAACATCAATTAAGAATCACCCATAAATTATCACAAGCACTTAAACTATCCTCATACGCTGGTACCTCGATTCCACGGGCTCCGCTTCACTCGACGCTGTGCCATGGAAGGAGAGGATGTCCCCAGAAGTCGCTCCTGAGCCTTGCCTGCTATTGAATGATCATTGTACACATGTGTAACAGTAGTCTGTTTTCTCAAACATTTTCACACGAGGAGACATACGAAGATATAAGTTAAAAGCAAACAAACAAACAAGCACCAAAACACACCCCAAACAAATGCAATATTCCTAATCAATGACAGATTGACCAGAAGTTTAGACATTTGTCACAGACGGCAGAAATTATTCTGAGGTCCAAACAAAGACGAGTAAACCTGGCCTCACAAATTTACTTGGCAGTAGTCTTCTCTGTGCAAAAATTTATTACGGTTGCATATTTTCATGCTTGCGCTATTTTGCATTATGCTTTTAAAATATTAATAGGCTGCTGGTAAGAAGAATCAAACGTTTGCAAAGCCCCTGGAGTACAACCCAGGTTAAAAACCATTGGGCTAGATCCACTAAGGCTATGCTGGGGGCGAGGCTGCTGCCTTCTCTTTATGCTGAATAGCTTTGTTAACGGCTGGACTTAAGTGTTAACAGTTTAGTAGTAATGGGTAAGCAGGCAGCCTGGGAGACTAAATGACTCCTGTTAAAAATTGATCATGGCTCCTCCTGGGCAGAAGCAAAGGACAGATAAATAAAGAGCAGCTGTAAACTGTACATTGAATCTAAATCAGAAGACATGGGTTAGGCCACCTTTACAGACCTTTCTTGGCTGTGTGAGCTTTGATGAGCGGCTCACATTTTCCGGACCTCCACGTCCCTATGTGCCCCGCCTATCTCACTGGGTTAGAGCCGTGCTTCTTAAACTTTAATATGATTAGAAGACACCAGGGATCTTGTTAACATATAGATTATGACTCCATAGGCTTCAGGCAGGGCCTGGGATTCTGCATTTCTGGCCAGCTCTGCTTGTCCGAGGACCAGGCTTGGAGTGGCAGTAAAGAGTGGGGGATGGCACTCAAATGACTGCTTCCTGAATGGGGAGCTCAGTGATAATTCAGCTTAGATTAAGAGTGGAGAGAAAGTGGGTCTGGAAAGGAAATGCAGACCTATTAGAGCCGCACTATCCAACACGATAGCCACTAGCCCCATGCGACTGTTTAAATTTAAATTTAATTTAAAAAATGCAGTTCCTCAGTCCCGGTAGCCACATTTCAAGTTCTCAATACCCACCTATGGCTAATGGCCCATGTGTTTATATTGCACAGTACTGAATTAGAGTGGTTCCTTCATCACAGAAAGTTCTATTGAGCAGCCCGTCTTTAGGGTATTCAAAGAGAGAAGAGCTTAACCCAGGAGCAGGCTAGAACCTGGCAGCTGGAGAGGCTTCTAGAGTGAGGAATCTCTCACGCAGATCTATCAACTAAGCCGGGCAAAGAAGGACACTGCAAATACACACGAACGTCTCTTTAGAACAAATTAGTGTCATTCCAAGTACTTGGACCTGGACACAAATACTGCTAGGTATGTCCAGTTCATCCAGTGCCTTGCAGACCATACAATGCTGGGAGGGACCCTATTCCAGTGCTTTCCAAGCAGTCTTCTGGGCAGGATGTGGGAAGTTTTAGACTCCTTCCACAGCTTCAAACACATCAGCTTCACTTTTTATCTGTTTTATAGATCAGTTTCCTTGAAAACATCCCTCTTGGGGGCGGGGGATGGGGGGTGGGGAACAGTCCCACTTTCAAAACCACTGATTCTAGTTCAGCTATCTTACCTATAAATGATGAAACCGAGGCCCCAGGGAGGTCGAGGGTCTCACCTTTCCAAGGTCGTATGGCCAATTAACGAGAATGCTGAGATGAGAAGTCGTGTCTCCTGACCTGGGCAGCGTTCCTTCCACCAGCTCACTGTTAATTATCTTTGCCCTGGTACGTGTCTGGTCTCCCCAGCTGGGCTTCCGGCTCCTGGAGGAGAGGATGTGGCCTGATGGATTGCTGGTCCCACTGCTGGGTCACTGTTTGGAAGTAGTGCTGCCTACTGATTGCAGCTTGTGGCTTCCTGAAAGCTGAGGTGCTGGAGGAATTCAGAGGCAGGACACCTGCTTTCCTCAAGACCTCCAAGTTTGTAAGTTAGAATAGATCCTTCTCACACACTAGGTTTTCCAACTCCTAGGACCAAGGAAGGGTCATCAGAAGTTATACACTGTCCTTTCTTTCCCCGGGCCTGGAGCCTCTGTCCCAGAACTGGCCTGAGCTCCCTGAGCTGGAACTCAGCTAATTTCTAGCCTCAATCCGGAGTTGAGTGCTTTTCCATTGTTGGCCTCATTAACTGTACAATGATGATTGCTGACTCCCCAGCCGGCTGTCTTCCTCCTTTTTTGTTTTTATAGTAGATCTTTCTTGAGCTTCTATCTGTCCCTCTGGTAACATTTCATCTCTATATCCACACATGTTAACCATATGCCAAGGAACAGAAGTTTCTGAGCTTTTCCTAAACGGTTCAGATGAGAGATTGGTTCCAGTTAGGCTATTGGAGGCTGAATGGGAATTGTTAGAGAATGATATGAGAAACAAAGCTCTGACAATAGAGTGCTCCTCTTGAAGTGTATTCTGCCCCTGGGACTGAATGTTTCAGATATACAGGGCCTCTTGCTACACAAAAGGGTCCCATTTACCAAGCATGTATAATTTAGGTTAATTTGGAATTTATTCTAAATGGAACAGTCTCTTTGCTTACTCCCAATATTATTTTTTGCCATAGGCTCCCATGAATCCATAAGGGCTCCATTGCTGTACCTCCTGGAGGCCTTTCTCCAAAGATCTCTGAGCTTCTGGATGTTTCCTCACCATCTCCCCTGTTTCCCACCCTCACACACAAAGTCCTTTTGGAAGCAGGCCAAACTACTCACCAAATTCCCTGACCTGACACTGGTAGGTTCAAGAGTTGGAAATGATGGTGTGGAAGACCAGGAAGCGAGTGTGCCATATCTCTTCTTCCCTCTGAGTTTTTTTTTTTTTTTTTTAATTTGTTTGATTTTCCTCTGTTGGAAGATGTGTGACAGATACTACTGGTTGGCTCACTCAAGGCTCATTTCACTTCCTTCTGTCTTGTCGGATAGACTCTGGAAAGTAAAATACCTAAATTTCCATCATGAGACATCATTCTGGACAATTGAATATTGGCAGACATCTCAGGGAAGGCTTCCATTCCTAAACAAAAAAATAAATAAATAAAAGCTTCTAGGAAAGATTTTGTCTTACACTTTTAACTTGTACCCCTTCTTTCTGCCTGGGATTTAGAAATAATGCCTGAAGGCACAACAGCCTTTTTGCAACTATGAGGATTAGTATGATATTAACCCTCCATATTAAAGTGGACAGAGCAAGAAGATAAAAGGACGTGTTTTATTGGTGACAGTTTAAGCAGCTTCACTGCCCCTGGACTGCTACCTCTGGATATTTTATTACATGAGTGTCTTAGTTTGCCAGGCCATTGCGACAAATACCGCATAATGGGTTGCCTTAAACAATGGGAGTTTTTTGGCTCACAATTTTGAGGCTAGGAGAAATCCAAAAGAGAAGTGTCAGCAAGGAGACACTTTCTTCCCCAAAGGATGTTCCCTTCTGGTGCTGACTGCTGGTGATCCTTGGCTTGTCTTCCTGTTTTGTGTCACATGATGATGTTCTCTCCCTACTTTTCTGGGTTCTGTTGACTTCTGGCCTCCAGCTCCTCCCTGTAGCTGAAAGAGAATAAGGAATTTGGTATAGGAGACTACTGTGCCTGCTCTCCATTGTATGTTGACTGT
>JAQZBX010011864.1:0-42060 GCA_029593785.1 Cabassous unicinctus
AATCAAAACTATAATGAGATATCATCTTACACCCATTAGACTGGCAGCTATTAAAAAAAACAGGACGACAAATGTTGGAGAGGGTATGGAGGAATGGGAACACTTATCCACTGCTGGTGGGAATGTAGAATGGTGCAGCCATTGTGGAGGACAGTTTGACAGTTCCTCAGGAAGCTAACTATAGAACTGCCATATGATCCAGCCATCCCACTGCTGGGTATATACCAAGAAGAATTGAAAGCAGGGACATGAACAGATATATGCACACCAATGTTCATAGCAGCATTATTAACTATTACTAAAAGTTGGAATCAACCCAAATGTTCATCAACAGATGAATGGGTAAATAAATTGTGGTATCTACATACAATGGAATATTACTCAGCTGTAAGAAGGAACGCAGTATTAACACATGGGATAACATGGATGAACCTTTAAGACCTTATGTTGAGTGAAGCAAGCCAGGCACTGAAGGACAAATATTACATGACCTCACTGATATGAATTAAGCAAATTGAGCAGACTCACAGAGCTGGAGTCTGAAAACTAGGTTTACAGGAGACAGAAAGGGAGCAGAAGGTTGTGAACCAATGGCCCTATGGACACAATCTACGATAACATGGAAGTGTGTAGTTATGCAGTGGATAGGCATAAAAGTGGTGTAGTGATACTATTGGGTTGGGTGGTGCTGGTTTGTGAGGGAGATAGGGTGGGGAGGGTGAGTTGGACTGTCTATGGAACTGGGGAGAGGGATGGGGGAGGGACCAGGTGAACATTTGGGATTTGCAGGTATGTAGTTGAAACTACAATGTTGGGAATGTTCTTTTGGCAATATGGCAAGGGAGGGTTACTGATTTAGGGTGTTGGATATGTGGGGCATTCAGGACAGGGTACATCTTGGGCAAGATTCTAGGGAGTGTGTGAGTGTTCATCTTGTCATAATATGTGGTATCAGTGGGTGGAGAGCCATGTAATGAGCAGGAAGTTGTTGGACTCCCACCCTGGGGATCCCTGCTGTGTTCTCAAATAGAAGGGTGGGAGTCTCTTGAGAGCATAGTCAGTACCTAATCGGGGAAGACAGACCAGTACGTCAAGCCCTCAATGTTGTTGCAAGTAACTATGAATCTTGTTCTTCAAGGAGTGAAACTTGGTGGGTGCCATGGGTCTAGAGGGGCGGGGGAGGGAGGAATAGAATAGATGGAACATGGGGAATTTTGGGGGCAATGGAAATGTTTTACATGATCTTGCAATGATGGATACAGGCCATGTTAAATTTCATCAAAATTTATAAAAGTGTATGGTCCAAAATGTAAACCATATTGTAAATCATTGACCATGGTTAGTAGCAATGTTTCAATATTTATACATCTTTTGTAACAAATGTACCATCCACGTGTAAAATGTTATTAATAGGGGCAAGTGGAAAAGGGGGAGGTAGTTGGATATTTGGGAATCCCCTATGTTCTGTACATGACTTTTCTGTAACCTAAAGATTCTTTGAAGACAAAATGAAAAAAAATAAGACACTGGGGGAATAAACAGAAGAAAATGTCATTGTACATACAAGATAACGGATCTTAAAAGACATAGTGCCAATTTTTTTTTTAATTTTATATTTTTAATTATTTTTTATTATCCTAAGTTTTAAAAAATTTTTATATTTTATTTGTTATTTTTAAAACTATCGTTATTATTTTATTTTCTTACTAATAGTAGTTGATTATTTTCTTAGCTTCATTTTTGAAGAAGTTTTGGATCACAGAAGGGTTACAACTGTGGCAGGGGAGGATCATTGCTGCAGGGTGTCAGTGATGGGGATGTATGGAAGGAGGTTCACCTCAGGCATATACTTATAAGGCATATAAATATGTTCAAGTGTTTATGGGACATTGTCACGGTGGGTGGAGATTCACACAATAACCAAAAGAATGTCAAATTCCCATCCTGGGGGGCTCTGTCACATTCTCTAATGAAACAGTGGAAATCCTGAGTGCAGGGACAGTGACTAGTGAAGGAAGATGGAACATTGATGGGCCCTCAATATTGATGAATGTACTTATGAACTTTTGCTTTTGAAATTGAAACTTAGCCTAGTATTGTAGGGTGCCTAGGAGTTACCTCCTGAGAACCTTCTTGTTGCTCAGATGTGGCCTCTCTCTAGGCCAAACTCAGCACATAGATGCATTGCCTTCTCCCCAGAGTGGGGCATGACTCCCAGGGATGAGCCTTCCTGGCATTGAGGGAGTACTACCAAACAATAACTAGCAATGCAACTGGAAGAACACCTTGACCAAAGGGGGAAAGGATGGAGACAGATAAGTTTATATGGCTAAGAGACTTCAAGGTGAATCGGGAGGTCATTCCAGAGGTTATGCTTATGCATGTATCAGCAGGATCTCATTGACTGCCAATGTGAATATTACCTCAAATAGCATAGACGTCCAGACATTATAGGCAGGGCAGACATCTCAGGGGTTTGATGCCCTGCCAGGGGCCCTACTTGGAACTGATGCTCCCCAGTGTGACAGAGTTTGACTCAGTTGTGATTTTCCTACACATGGCTCTTCTGCTCCTTCTATTTGAACCTATAGTTAGTATTAGAGTTAAAGGTGCATGTCCAAGAGACTTAAATCTTTGGGCTGTCTATGTGCCAGCTGGGCCGTGAATCTCAACAGAGTTTCAACACCTACTCTCCAGTTCATTGAACTTATCCAGGACAACTAACAAGGAGATGATGATGGACAATGACCATCCCAAGCAACAGAGAAAGTCTGCAACTGCAAACAAGATAGTTCCATCCATCTGCCCCATGGGATCTAAGCCCTCTCTCAATTAGAGGCAGAGTGAGCATCACCATCCCAGAATCCTCAGGATTGGGAAATGAATGCTGGACTAGAGTAGTCTTACTGGTATTCTAGTACAGACTTACTGTGATTCTAGCAATGGAAGAACTTTTATCATTGATGTGTAGGCAGTGGCCACTGGAGGTTCTGAGGGGAGGGATAGGGAAAAACAGCTGTAACATGGGGACATTTTTGGGACTTGGGAATTGCCTGAATGACATTACAATGACAGATACAAGCCATTATATATCTTGTCATAACTTACAAAATTGTGCGAGAGAGAGGGTAAACTACAATGTAAACTACAATCCATGCTTAGTGACAATGCCCCAGAATGTGTTCATCAATTGTAACAAATGTACCACACTAATGAAGGATGTTGTTATTGTGGAAAAATGTGGGAGGGGATGGGAGCAGGGCATATGGGAACCCCCTATATTTTTTATGTAACATTTATGTAATCTAAGTAACTTTTTAAAAAAATAAAAAAGTATATTATTTAAAAAAAATTATAGTGGCAAGACAAATCGAGTGTGTATTTTTCTCTCTTTACTACCTCTGCTGTAATGCTAGCTTGTGGCATAGAATTTTGAAATTAAATTGTGTATATTTTTAACAAAAATATTTTAATGATAGTGCAAAAAGCCATTCCATTTTTTACCAAGTCTGTCTAATTCAGTGCTTTTTGAAGCATGTTCTTTAGAACACTATTGCTTCAGAGTATTGATAGGTGTTACAAGAAAATAAGATGAGACAAGTTTAAGAAAAAAATTGTGTGTTGATTAGTTATAAACCATTTTGCTTTTGCAGGCCCATTATTTCAAGGTGGAAACAAGTAGTTTTATTTTTCAACATATATTACATAAGAAATCATTAAAATGCATTTTGTCTATTTCACCAAAAGCATGATCCATGAAAGAAAAACTTGATAAGTTAGACTTCATTAAAATTAAAAACTTCTGCTCAGCAAAAGGCACTGTTAAGGGAGTTAAAATACAAGCCACACATTGGGAGAAAATATTTGCAAAATATATTATCTGATAAAGGCCTTGATCCAAAATATAAAAAGAATGCTATAAACCAACTATAAGAAAATGAACAACCCAATTAATAAATGGGCAAATGATCTGAATGGACCCCTAACCAAAGGAAATATACAGATGGTAAATAAGCATATAAAAGATGCCCAATATCATATGTCACTAGGGAATTGCAAATTGAAACAACAAACAGGTACCACTACATGCCTATTAAAATGGCTAAAATCCAAAACACTAACACCAAATGCTGACAAGGATGTGGAGCAACAGGAACTTTCATTCTTTGCTGGTAGTAATGCAAAATGGTACAGCTAAACATAATCTTACTATACTACCCAGCAATCTCACTCTTGGGTATTTACCCAAAAGAGCTGAAAACTATGTCCATACAAAAACCTGCACATGAATATTTATAGCAGTTTTATTCATAATTGTCAAAAATTGGGAGCAACCAAAATGTCCTTCAATAGGTAAATAGATGTACAAACTGTGGTACATCCATACAAAGGAATATTATTTAGTAATAAAAAGAGTGAACTATCAAGCCACAAGAAGACATGGAGGAAACCTCAATGCATATTTTTAAATGACAGAAGCCAGACTGAAAAGGCTACATAATATTTAATTCCAATTGCATGACATTCTGGAAAAGGCAACATTATAGAGACAATAAAAATATCAGTGGTTGCCAGGGGGTTGAGGTGGGAGAGGGTCAGGGAAATGGGAGGAATTATTAGGTGGAGCACAGGGCATTTTTAGGGCACTGAAACTAGTCTGTATCATGTTGTAATCATGGCTTTATGACATTATGCATTTGTCAAAACCCATAGAACAGTACAACACAAAAAGTAAACCCTAATGTAAACTATGGACTTTGGTTAATAATTATGTATCAATGTTGGTTCATCAATTGTAACAAATGTATCATACTAATGTAAGATGTTAGTAATAGGGAAGCTGAGGTGGGAGGAGCAAAAAGGGGATAAGGGTATTCACTGCATAATTTTTCTCTAAAATTAAAACTGCTCTAAAAAAATAAGTCTATTATCTCTGCAGTACATAAGCAGTGCCTAGCGAAAGAGGACAGACTAATACGGCAGGCCCTTGATATTGATGCTTGTATTTAAGAACCTTGTTCTTGTGAAATTTAAACTTAGCCTACTAATATATATTGTCTAAGAGTTACATCCTGAAAACCTCCTTGTTGCTCAAAGGTGGCCTCTCTCTAAGCCAAACTCAGCATATAAACTCACTACTTTCCCCCCAGCTTGGGACATGACTCCTGGGGATAAGCCTCTCTGGCACCAAGGGATTATTACTAACTGCCAACTAGCGATGCATTTGGAAAAAGACCTAGACCCAAAGGGGGAAATATTAAATATAAATGAGTTTTTATGGCTAAGAGATTTCAATGTGAGTCAGAAAGTCATTCCAGAAGTTACACTTACGCACATCTCAGGAGGATCTCGTTGACTGCCACAGCAAACAGTGCCTCAAGCAGAGGTACTCCTGAGGGCTCTAGGGACATCTAGACACAATAGACAAGGCAGACAACCCCAGGAAATCGGCACCCCATCAGTGGGCCTTACCTTGGAATATGTGATAACCTATCTTCCCAATCTATCAGAGTTAGACTCATTTATAATTTTCCTACATATGGTTTTCTTGCCCTTTTATTTGAACCTATAATTAGCACTATACCCATTAAATATATGTCCCAGAAACTTAAATCTTCTGGCTGTTCATATGCTGGTTAAGCCCTGAATCTCAGCAGAGTTGCAGTCAATACCTTCTCTCCAATTCATCAGACTCATGGACAGTGCCTAATGAAGGAGGACAGACCAATACACCAGGGCAACTAAGAAAAGGATGATGATGGACCACAAACATCCCAAGAAGCAGAGTGTCTACAACTGCAATCAAGATAGTTCCATCCATGTGCCCCTTGGGATCTAAGCCCCCTCTCAATCAGAAGCAGTGTGGGCATCACCATCTCCAAATCCTCAAGATTGAGGAATGAACAAACATAAGGTAGGAATACAACTATGGACTATAAAGTCCGTAGTAATGGAAGAACTTGTAACATTGATATAAAGACAGTGGTTACCAGAGGTTCTGAGGGGAGGGAGAGGAAAGAATAGGTGTAACATGGGGCATTTTGAGGACATTGGAATTGTTCTGCATGATATTGCAGTTATGGATACAAGCCAGTATACATTTTGTCAAAACCAATATAATTGTGCAGTGCAAAGTAAACCATTGCAAACTATAGACCATGCTTAGTAGCAATATTTCAATATGTGTTCATCAATTTTAACTAAGGTACCATACTAATGAAAGATGTTAATGGGGGAAAGTGTGGGAGAAAGTGGAGTATATGGGGAAAAGTTATATTTTCGATGTAACTTGTATAATCCTAAGCTTCTTTAAAAATAAAGAAAAAGTGTTTATTAATTTTCTAAAAATGCATTGACTAATGAAATTATCAAGCAGGTCAATTGTTAATGAAGAAGGAAATGGCTCCAAAGAAGCAATAATAATTGCTTAAATAGTTTGTGCAATTTAAAAAATAAAGCCATAGAGAATACAAAACCATACCTCTCAGGATTCTATCCTTGCAATTTTTGAATTCTGTGAAGACTTTCAGCCTCAGGGGATCCAATCACTGCAGCTGCCTGTCTGTCTTATTAGAATGGCATTTGTAGTCGATTATGCTGGAATGCATGCATAAAGCTTTGCTCATGTGATCTTTCCTTTGAAAACCTGAGGGATACTAAATTTGCATTTACCCTCGATAACATTTAAGAAAAACGCATTTTGAATTTCAGGATTTAACTAATGCTAATAAAGAAAAGTGAAGTAACACACACTCAGGAGATAGATTTAAGCATGTAAAAAATTTAAGAGATTATAGATTAGGATAGAAAAAGAAACATTGAAGAAGAGCATAAAACGCAAAAAACAGAGATTGAATGCTCTTATTACAGGGGTTTTAGAAGAAGTTTCTCAAGGAAAATTATTCACATTTTATTTATGACACATGCTACACAGTCTATGCTTCATCCTCAAGGAAAAGAAATATTTTTTTATATTTGCCATAACATCTAAGGACGTCTAAGGACAATTAAAGGGCTTTGTGGATTTCATATTTTCCTCAGTTCCACTTATTCATTTGGGTAAAACACAAGCATGCTAAAATGTTGGGTTTGTACATAAAAAAATGGGAGTCACAAAATGGGAATTCACAGGCATTTCCTTGCAAAAGCAAAGTGTATGACAGTTAATGGCCCCTTCCATTTATCATGGGGATCACGTTTCATTCCATTAGCTATGTAAGAATTCCCTTCCTCCCTGACCAAAGCCCTCTGCCAAGAAGTTTTAACTTCTGTGTTATATAAGTGTAATTCTTTGATTAAGGGTACCGTCTTCTCCTTCCATCTCATCCCTTTTGGAAATCCAATCATTCACTAGCACTAATTGAGCTTGCCATATGCCACTGCATATGACATTGTTAATCATTCCCTTCTTCAAGAAAGTTATTCCTCCCTTGATTTTCTATTCTCCCTCATCTCCTGGATAATTGTTCAAATAAGAAATCTTAGAGTCATTCTGAACACCTCTCTTTCTCTTTATATTTTCATGTTACTTCTCCAATTCTCACTCTCATATTCCCTCTTCTTAGCAGAGTGCTTGAGAGTGTGGACTCCAGGGTCAGACAGCCAAAAAAGTTCAGCATTACTGTCTGCATTTTTAAGCATGTGCAACAAAAATTCAGCGCTCTTTTTGGGCCACTGACCTGAACACTTTATAGCCCTCTCTGTGTGCCAGGTACTATTCTAAGTACCTTACATTTAGCAACTCATTTAATTATAACAACAGTTTATGAGATAGGCCATATTATTAGCCCCTTTTTATAGATGAGAAAAAACTGAGAAACAGAGAGGTCAAATGACTCATCTAAGGTCACACAGATAGTAAATGTTCAACCAGGATTCAAACCCATTCAGGCTGACTGAAGAGTTCATGCTTTTAACCACTTCAGTTGCTTACGCTCCAGGTTTCAGTTTGGTTCCTGCCATGTAGCAAATACTCAATAAATATTAGCATTCTTATGAACACAAGTACATGGCTTTTATCATTTCTTAGTTAGACTATAGCATTGGTCTTTGTGTTAATCTCATCGCATGGCCCAGGTTAATCAATCCCACATTACTGCCAAAGAGATCTTTTAAAAAGCAGAGGAAACCACCTGAATTAAAAACCTTTAATGATCACTGTTTATCTACCAAATAATATCCAAATGCAGCATGGTACCCAAGGGCCTTAGTGATTTGCCTCCAATTTAATTAATTTTCTTGCCCAATATTTTGTCATTCATCTTTTCTCACTCAACCCATGCTGCCAAATCCGCAGCCACACCAAGTTTACTGGTCCAGATGGCTCTATGGATTTTTACACCTTGGTGTGAGCTCAGTGGCATCATCTCACTATGATACATTGCTAGTCAGGATTCATAGTACCCAGGCCCAACTGGGTTTCACTTGATAAGCACTGAGTAAGAGGACCTCTGGATAAATATTTTATTATTGTGTGGATGCCAGGTAAGTTATTGAGAAGCCAGACCTGTGAAGAGGATAGTGGAGTGTCCTGGTTCCAGAAACTAGATCTGACTCCCACAAAGATGGTCAAAGATGGTAGCAAGCAGAAGCTGAATGGATTTTTCACAAGAGACTTGGAGTCCAAGCCCTGGTGCTCTGGAACTCAAGTGACAAAGCTCAACACCAATTTACGAGCAGACATTCTCCTGTTTCTGAATCAAATGCATGACACCTCCAGGGGCAGAGGAAAGGCAATAAACTAGTGCATTATTAGGAGCCTGAAGAAAGGGAGCAGTGAGAAAAAATTCCTTGGGCAGGTAGCCAACCCTCATGGAGAGGAATGTACGTGGCTGCTGGTTTTGAACATATATGAGGTACTCTAATCACGCTGAGGAGGAGACATTGTGGCTATTGGGTAGCTGAGATATAGGGATCCATATTCTGCAGTTGGACTTGGGGTGTGGAGATGGAGAGATTGGAGTACCAAACCAGTGAAATATGAATAGAGACTTTACTCATAATTTATTTTATGATACACTCTACAACTGATCTGGCCAGACCAGTATTTTCTAAGTTTGCAAGATTTTCCTCTGTACTTTCCATAAGTGGGACGAAGAAAGGACCCAGCAGAAAACTGGGTTTACATAAAGGTGTGCTGGAAGTGTGAGTGTCAGGACATTCTCAATTTATGGTAGACTGAGGTGGTCCAGATACTAACATCAGCAGTGGTCGAATTTCAGGTCTGAAAATTAGAACCTTATACAATTTTCTTTGTCTTTTCCAAGACACCCACAGATGATTCACACTTTTACTTTCTTCTTTCAAATGGCCCCTCATTGTCCAGTGGTGACTCACCCCAGCCCTTTTTATGTTTGAGTGCATCATACAGCAGCTATCTTCAAGCTTGTCATTATTTTCTCAAGCAACATATGTTTCTAGAGTAATGCTGGAACACACATCTGAGCAGAACTCCTCAAGTGTATGAATTTACCTAGGGCATTAGCTAGAGACCTGACATTTGGGCTAATGTCTATCTCTAGGTATGAAAGTATCTTTAATAAGGATTGTAAATAACCTCTTATTTCTGTTATGTTTTTTTAAGTACTAAAGAAGCATTAAAATTTATTGGGCATGAGCTCTTGGCAGTGTGCAATGTGGAAGAAAGCCCAATAAGTAGACATTTTAAAATTCTAATTAGCTTGCTCCCTTAACCTAGGCCTAAGGGCTTCTAGTATACAATTTCCCTACCTAAGACCTCATTGAATTTGATTTTATTTAATTAATGATGGAAAAGCAGACACTTCATTCATTACTTACTTGCTGTCTTACTTATGACATTTAACCTGGTATCATACAATTCTGAAAGTAAATACCACTAGTATAGTGTTCATTCTTACTTTAAGGTCTATCTGAAAGTATTCAACTTGTTTTGTTTCCGGAAACTGTCACTAAACATGTCATTAATTTTGCCATACTTTTTAATAATACAAGTTTTAGATAGTTGCTGATCTTCTTTTAGGAGATTCCAGCTCTGACTATATGGCAAATATTTCAATAGAATAAAAAAGGAACCAGCAAATATGAAACCTACACTAATCAAAATCTTTCAATTAAAAAGGAAAAATATGGAAAAGCATTTCAGTAATTTATTTATATTTTTAAAACATATTTTTAAATATTGAAAAGAAATAGAACCACATAGGCAAATTAAATGATTTTTACATTCTAGAATTTGATTCACAGTTGACTTGTAAAATAAACTTTTCAATAGTTCCAGACTATGTAATTTGAATGAAGGGAGATATATCATATGCATACACATATGAATTGCAAAACTGAAATAAATATATGTCCCCAGATATTATTTTATAGATATTTCATGTGAATAAATTTTAAAATCCAACAGATTCTATTTGGTTAGAAAAGAAATTCTGTTTTTAGCAAAGAAAGCTTCCTGTTATGTAGTAACAAGTCTGGTCTCTGATCTCACTGATGGGCTTAATATATGACTAATTTCCCCTTTGTGGGCCCGAGAGCGAGCCTCATAACCTTCAAGAGCTGGTGCACATAATCGTCATCATAAATAACTAATAATGGCTCATGAAATTAAACAGTACCTAAAGCATCTGAGTTATAGCTTCAAACATGTTGTATACATTACGGATAGACAGGATGGGCTAGAAATGCCCACAGGAAAGGTATTTTTCAAAATCTTCAGTAGCAAAAAATATAAAAAGAATTTGACTTGCAAGTTTCTTCTGGCTTGCTGTCATTTCTCCAATGTGTGAGCAAATCACATTATAATAATACCTAAATTATGTGGAATACTGTTTTCCCCATGAATGAACAGCAAAGGGAACAGGGAAGAAAAGCTGCAGTGGATGCAGAGCAGCCAGGGGCCTCTCAGCAATGGCAGGGCTGGGAGGGAGGGAGAAGCTGCTTCGGGTGGGGCTGAGATACTGCGCCAGGGAGGCTACGAAGCCTGGGTCCCTGCTGGATCCTGGAAAAGGTCTCTGCCCACACCCTCACCTTAGCCAGGGCCACCTGCAGTCGGCAACCCTCCAGCCGGAGAGAAACCTGTCATCCAGGAGAAGGATAACGAGTTAGGCAGAAATTTAAGGCACAGCCCAAACCTCATCTCTTCCAGACTAATCCCTCAGGACTCACAGAGGCCCAGACCTGCTAAGGAGTCCAAGCATAAGGGCTGTTGTGGTCACGGTAAAACCACTGCAGGTACAAAAATGAAAGTGTAAGTTCCACGAGGGCAGGAATTAAGGGCTCTTTCCCACTGCTGAATTCCCAGGTACTAGAACGATGCCTGGCACAGGATGGTGCTCAATAAATATTTGATGAATGAATCTCTACTTCCCACATACTGGTCACACTGATGGGCCACCACAAATGTCTACTTTATAGTGTGCTCAGTCTGTACACACCAAGGATAACCTCAAAATCTCAGCCACATAAACATACCAGACCTATGTCTATTTAATTAATCTTCTTGAAATTAACCTTATAATTTCTACAGCACTTAATTTAAAACAAGTTTCATTTACTTTGAATGAAAGTACTGCATAAAAGTGCCTATAAAATTGTGTACACCTTTTAGTTTGATAGAGCCTGCTCATATCTCTCAAAGCCTGTATCTTGCCATGAGAAAATGTACATTGAGTTTTCAAAGTTTATTAGACTTAATTTTTTTCCTTTTAATTTTAGTTTCATTAAATATATTAACAAATAAAACATGCTAAAATTTTATAATTAGCTAATAGATTCTTCTAAAATGGAATATGGTACATAGGATATAGCTTAAATGATAATTACAGCCAACATTTACTTAGTGCTATTATGTACCAGGTCCTGGGCTAAACGGTTTTCATGCATTTTAAAATTTTAATCTTTATGACAACTCTGGAGAAAATATAATTATTCCTATTTTATAGAGGAGGAAACAAAGGAATATGAAAATTATGCATTCAGGCAAGTAAAGTTTATGCATAATATTATGCAAATTATATGTGATGTGCTCACATTCTAATGCTGAACATATGAATCCACAAATTCAAACTAAAGGTACTTGTTAAATGTAAGGTTTCTTTCTTTTCATGTCAAAGTTCAGATGCCTGTTGGTGCCTAATTCATAAAGGAACCATTCAGGGAATATCCAAACTTCCAGCTATACCTGTATCTCAATGCAATGCATGCACCTTAAGAAAAGTTTATAATTCTCCATATTTAAACCTGTGCAAATGACTCAAACTCATTTATTGATTTCATGGCATAGGTTATTTCATGCAAGGAGGAAAATACCTGCCAGAAAATTCATTAACAAGTCAATAATTTTATTAACTTTTGGTAAGTGGTTAAGGTGACACACAAGAGGGGATATATTTGCATCTTAGCTTAGAATAATAAGCTGACATTTGTCTAACATTTCCAAGTGAATTTGCACGTTTTCCCCACAGGTATTTATTTTTTATATTAGTTGTTTCTCATTCCCAGATAACCCGTTGTGTAATTTTCAGAAGAATTAGTTTAAATGAGCTAGGGACGCTGGAGGAGAGCAGGAAGCCTCTGGGAAGTCCTATCCGATAAAATCACATGCAAGTAATGTAGAACCTGGCCAAAGAGTCACAGGTAATATGATGATGAGTAGTCTGAGGGGATGAACTTGATTCAGGTCTGGGGCAGAGAAACTTTTAGGGAGAGGATACAAAGAAAGGGGTTAAAAAGAGAACAGCATGATAAATTAAAATCCAGACTTTGAACGCAGAAAGGAGAGATGGCATGCCAGTTTTCATCAAGTTTAAGAGATGGAGGAATCAGGACTTGGGGGGTCAATGAGGTGAATTTGCTCTTTTGAAGGGACCTGACCTAAGAGTGGATAAAGTTATTTTTGCAATTAAAAGTATGCCACCATGGGGTTTTTTCTGTGTGTGTCCATGTGTGTATTTTTCCCTTAAAAAAAAGGGTTTACTGTCCAAATTTCCATCTTTTTCAGCACCGTTCCTTTCCTGAACTTCAGATACATAATTAGGGATTCAAAAGAGTCTCCTTGGGATCGGAGTGTGGAGGGAAAGATTTTCTAATGTAGCGTTCTGGGCAAAAGCTTCCATAAAGTTTGTGACACTGCCTTCCTTTCTGCCTCTTTGCTGTCAATTATGAGTTTCACTTCTCCAGCAGAGAAATTTTTCATGAGCAGTTAGTTGCTTTCCTGTAAAATGGAGTAATGCAGTTGACATCATCTTTATGCCCTATCATTAATTCATTTTGTTCACTGTGGTTGCAGAGATTAAAACCAACTTTCCTGATGCATTTGTAAACTCCCATAGAATTCTATTTGAATCAGTATTAATTAATGTACCATTAAGCATGTTCTTTGTTCCCTGACACTGGCATGATATTAAATCTTTTTTTAACTTTTAGTTTTTCTTAGCAATTTACACTGTTTGAAAATAATATGCTGTGACATAATAAGCAGAAGGAAAATCTACACACAGTTTAACTCAATGTATTCCAATCACAATTCATTTTCCCATTAATATATCAGAGTTGTCAACTAGAAAATATCTGTTATCCTCACTATAGTTACAGAATTTCCATCACAGTGATTCTCATAAAATTGCAAAGAAAATACTTTTTCACATGCTTAAGTCTCTTTCCTTGGGAGAGGGGTCTAACTATGTGTGGAAATAAAACTGGAATGCCCAGAAGATGGGCTACGTAGATGATACTAACTTAACTTCTTAGGATGGGAAAGAAAAATAAGCATAGTAGAGTTGATAAATGACATTCTAATGAACCAGGTCCTAGTATTTCTATGTTACCATAAATCACCTGATATTTAAATTCAGAACATCTATCTGAAGCATTAATTTGTAAATATTTTTTGTGAAGGTCAATTCTGACTATTTATGGCATGTATTTATGCTTTTGTCCAGGAAGTCAGTAATGGAGAGAAGTCATTTCATCTCTGTATTTCGTGGAAGAGGGCACTCAGCTAGGTGACACTGGCTCTTGTATTCAAAGAATATATGCATGCCCACACCTGTGCTCGAGAGCAAGCAGATTAGTGTGGCAGCATAATATGAACAGCTCCCACTTAGGTGACTTCTTTTTCAATCCCCCCTAGAGAAAAAAAAAAAGTAAAAGAAAGGTTTACAAAGCATTTTGTCTATTCTTTCCCAGATAGAGCAAATTATCTTCCTCTTTAAAATGACCTTCCATTGTCTAGGAGCATAAAGCCATAACTGTCACAGCTAAAATGTATCAAACATGGTAAGTGTAGGATTACATGCAAAGCAATCAGTGTTCCACAGCTGAGGCGGACAACGGCATGTCAGGGACCCTATAATTCTTTCTATAGCAAAGGAAATGAAAAGATGCTGCTGCAAATATGAAGGAAATGTTACTCAAATGGTTTTACCTGAGCCACTGTACTAACTATAAATTATAACAGTCTAGAAGATCACTAGTTATTAATCAAATGAGTTCATTCAATTTATTAATATATCTCATTATATAGACAATTGACAATGTAATTCTTCTAAGACATCACACTTAATTAATATTTTGATGTAGTTCCATTACTAAGTACAAGTTATAGAAGGAAATTCTATCAAACTAGCAAATTCTTTTACTTTTAGGTATCATATTAAATTTAACGTAGGAGACATTGGTGTCATGCTTCATAGCATAGAACTTCTAAGATTGATTTTATAAAGATCAAATAAATACTCTGTGTCAAGCTAACCACTACCTACCAGAATCCTGTGAGTAGCAGCCTTTATAAAAGAAAAGAAAAAAAGCAGACATTATTTTCATTATATTCAGTGCCTGGAGTAATGAAATGAGAACCACACTTTTATCTCTACAAGAAGAGAGAAGGTATCCTCCTGAGAACTTTGCAGCTTCAACTTCTTCCCCCAACCTCAGTGGACTAGGTAGGTCTAGAGAGGCCATTCTGTTCAGGGTGATCCATCTGAGACGGTCAGTGGGATGATGCGTATATCCAACAGGCATTATGAATTAGTGAGGGGTCAGGGCTCTCAGAGGTCTACACTGGTCAGTGAGGAAGAGGTAGGAAATGCATTCAATGCAGTGTGTCTATACCAATAACTTGTCCAGATCCTCAATTTGAGTAGTCCCTGTGTTCACATCTTCATATGATTCCTGGATGCTTGGGGAGGCATTGGATGAATTTATTACATACAAATCATGTTCAGCAAAATCTTGGGGGTAAAAATGTAAGTTTGAAACATATGAAAATAGATAATTTTGAAAGCATATGTATAACATGATAGCCATCCCTTACCAGGGCACGGCCCTGGATACCTGACTCTGCGGACAAAGAAAACTCTATATTCATCGCACAGTGAATCTGACCTAATATTGTAATTCTTTTGAACTCGTGGGAGAAAGGAAAAAGGAGCAGCAGAGTTTAATCTTTCATTTTATCTTTTAATGAAAGATGTTGCATTTTGTTTCTCATGTTCAAAAAAAAAAAAAAAAACCCTTGATTCTTGCCAGAGTTGCTCTCACTTCCCTCTCTAGACTTTCAGTCACTGTGAAGGATCCCTACACCACAAAGAAACTTTCCTTGTCTTTGTCCTTGAGAAAGACACCCTTCTTCTTGAAACATTGCAATGGGACCTCTGCCCAATATCTTTTGTAGACCAGACAATATCACAATGTGTCGAGGAATAATCACACACATTGCCTCATTTTCAAGCTGCTCCAGGCATTCAGCTACACAAACTATCCCTCTTCAGTCTGTCCTAAATGACAAGTTGACTGGAGAAAATACAAGGGGGCACTAAAGGAATTTATCTCAAATTACTTCAGAGAATTGAATTTGTGGCGCAACTGAAATAGGTAACCACTTCTATTTAACAGGTTATAAAGAGATATCAGATGGCAGTGTGATGTATGTTCTTTAGGATGACCTTTGGCATGCTGCTGTGGGTCCTGAGGTACTTGAGGCTACCAATTAATGGTAATGTTTTCTTTTGAATTTTCCTGTTAACATTCCTGTGAATCAGAGGAGTCAAAAGGCTAGTTTCTTATCTAACAGAATTTTTGTGCACTTATTTCACCAATTGCAGCAAGACCATCAAAGAACAGCGACTTTTGAAGAAAAAGCAGGTGGAGGGGATATTTGAATGCCAAATTTTTAATAATAAGAAAATGTAGACTGCATTTGGCCTTCAGCTAGGCCTGATGTGGTACCTGTCATTTTGTTTTAGGCATGTAATTTAGATTTAAAGCAATTTCAACTAACATATATTAGAAAAGATTGTTATTCTCCCCAAATGGTTCTCTGGTCCTACTTAATTGTAAAATAGTGATGCAGATTAATGTAAGCAGAACTTGGGGGAAGAAAAAAAGAAAAACTTAGGTTACTGTTAAGGGTTCCCCTCACTAGGTTCACAATAATTAACAAGCTGTGACTCAGTTCCCCATGCATTTTTAGGAAAGACAGACCCCACTCCATAGCCTATGTGACTGGTTGAGCACACCAAACCCCAGCACTTCCCCCAAAGGAGCACTCCATAGCCTACGTGTCTGAAAACCTGGCACATCCTCCAAAGGTTGAACAAATAAACCATGTGGGGATGGGAGCAAAGTGAGATAGAGACCTTCACCCCTTCCAGATCAGCTCCTCCAGCATTCCAAGGACATATAACTCCCTAGCTCAAAGGGAAAAATTTTGCCTCTAGGACTTCCATTTGGCCCCTGCACCTCACTCGAACCCTCTACCCCCTCCCACTGACTATCATTTCCTCACCTAGGAATGTACTGTTTAAATGCATATTCCGCCTTACCAGGGTTGGGCTGAAGTTTATTCAGCTTCTCAATAAACTTCCTGCCTGCAATCATTAGTCTCTGTGTCCCAGTGAGCGCCGTTTGCCCAACATATGGTGCCAAAACCTGGGACTGGGGTTCCGTTGAGACTGATTGATTGGTGAGGGACCTCCAACTCCACCCTGCCGCTGCCAAATGCCCATCCAACACCGGACATCAAATCTTGGCTGGGTGAGTTAAGGGTTTCTCTGTTGGAGGATCCTGCTCTCTCTCTTTCTCCTTTTTCTGTCATCCTGGTCAACCCACCAAAAATCCTAGTGCTAGGTCAGTGATCCTCACTGTCCCCGAGGGCCACAGTGGGCAGGAGGCCCATGTCTTCATGAGAAGAGACCCCTTGGCTCTGGAGATATCTGGTTCCAAACACAGTCTCCTGCTTCCTTGGAGATTTCTGACTGATTCAGGGATGCCTGCCTCACTCAGAATCTCCCCATTTTAAGAATCCTTAGTCTTACCCACGCCACCAAAAATGGGCCCCCCCACCCCCAAAAACCACACCTCTGGGTTGTCTCCTTCATAACCTTAAAACTCTGTACCTGGGAGGAGACATCAGGCCAAAAAAGCTCATTTTCTCTTCAGCTCTGTGTGGCCACAGTACAAATTGGACAAGGAAAATCAATAGCCAGAACATGGCACTTTTAATTTCCAAGTTTTCCAAGACTTAGAGTACTTTATCCAGCGCAAGAGCAAGTGGTCAGAGATTCCTTACATTCAGGCCTTCTTTTACCTTCACAACTGCCCCTCCCTCTGCCAATCCTGTTCCTCCTACCAAATTCTTCTTTTACACCAGAAGTGTCCTCAGAAACCTTCCTCCTCATCATGTCCACCCCCTAAAACTTCTGAACACTGTGACTTTGATTGCTCAGATCACGCCCCCCCTGTACCTCCTTTATATAATCCTCCAGTGTTGTCTCCAGACTCACCCTCCACCCCTTCTTCCTCTCCCCCCTCATCACCGCTGCCTTCTGTCACATCCTTCTCCCGTCCTCATACTCTCTCGTGGGGACTACCTCCCCTTCCTTCCGCACCACAGCCCTCCACCTCCGTCAGCATGCAGGCTACTAACTCCACGCAGATGCCATCTCATCTATTACCCCTCCTGGAAGTAGCAGGAGCTGAAGGAATAGTTAGAGTACATGTTCCTTTCTCACTCTTAGATTTAAGCCAGATAGAGGACCAGTTAGGGTCTTTCTCTGAAAACCCTGCTACATATGTTAAAGAATTTCAACACATCACTCACTCATATGACCTTACTTATCAGGACACACACATTATCATTACCTCCTTCACACCACTCCAGAGGGCAAAAACCGCATTTGGACTGCCGCTACCGCTCTCGCAGATTCCATGCATGCCCAAGATCCCAGTAGGCACCCGGCAGTCCTCACTGCAGTCCCAACTGGGATTACCAACCAGGCTCCTCCGGCCTGACTCGCATGGCCCATTTCTTAACCTGCATAATAGAAGGCATGAGGAAGGCTGCTCTTAAGGCAGTTAATTACGATAAAATTAAAGAGATCTCACAGAAACCTGATGAAAATCCAGCTACCTTCATGAATAGATTAACTGAGTCTCTCCTTAAATATACTAATTTAAATCTTGATTTGGATTCTGGTCAACTGTACTTACACACTCACTTTATTACTCAATCTTAACCCAATATTAGAAAGAAACTACAGAAGTTAGAGGATGGCCCTCAAACCCCTCAGAAAGACCTGATTAAAGTGGCTTTCAAGGTCTTTAACAATAGAGAAAAGGAAGCCAAATTGGAAAAACACAAATGAAATCAGGCTAAAGCCTCCTTCCTAGCTACTGCCTCAGGTCTAATTCTCAGAAACCTAATTCTTCTTCTTCCCTTTGGCTGCCCCCAGGACCCTGTTTCAAGTGTGGAAAGGACAGGCATTGGGCACACTCCTGCCCTGATCTCAGGCTCCCACTGGGGCCTTGCCCAGTGTGTCATTGCAAAGGTCATTGGAGTTAGACTGTCCTGAAAACCCTGTCTCCAAAGAAGTTCCTCTAGCACACCCTACAGATCCAGAGCCAAAATGTTCCTTTCCAGACCTTCTTGGACTAATGAAAGATGACTGACGGGTCCTGGGTTCTGAACGGCCCCACATCTCCATCATCAAGGCTGGAGGTAAGTCGGTCTCCTTTTTAATTGACATGGGGGCCACATATTCAGTCCTCTTAGAACATTCAAGACCTTTATCTACTTCCTCAATCTCTATTGTGAGAGTCGATGGCATCCCTTCTTCTCTTTTAATTACCAAGCCCTTCATGCTCAATAGAAAATCACACATTCTCCCACCAATTCCTCCTAGTCCTTACCTGTCCCTCCCCACTCCTAGGTCACGATATACTGTCTAAACTCCATTCCTCCATTTCCTTTACACTCCCCTCCTTCCAAACCAACGTCCTTCTCCTCCTGTCTACCACACCCCCTCCCCGATCCCTACTGACGTTCCTCCCGTATTACAGACAGAAGTTCATCCCCAGGTCTGGGATACCAGCTGTCCTTCAGCCGCATCACACCATCCCCCTGTCAGAATAGTCTTAAGGAAACCCTCTTCTTTCACAAATATTCCCCAGTATCCCCTACCCATCTCTGCCCAGGGAGGTTTGAAACCCACTATTGACAAACTCTGTGCCGCTGGCCTTCTGTGTCTAACTAACTCACCCTTTAATACTCTGATCCTAGCAGTAAAGAAACCCAATGGAAGCTATCGCCTTGTGCAGGACCTTAGAACTATTAATGAAGCCACACAGCCTATCATTCTCCTAGTTCCTAACCCATACAGTCTTTTGTCACACATACCCCCTCAAACTGCACATTATACCATAACTGACCTCAAAGATGCCTTTTTCACTATTCCCCTAGAAGAGGCTTCCCAAGACATTTTTGCCTTTATGTGGACAGACACTGAAGACCTCCTAAAACCCCAACAACTAACATGGACAGTTCTTCCCCAGGGCTTTAGAGATAGTCCCCACATTTTTGGACAGGCCCTACAGCGAGACCTCTCTAACCTTCAACTGCCCTCCAGCACTCTTCTCCAATATGTGGATGATCTACTCCTTTGTAGCCCCTCCTTACAAATCTCCATAACCCACACTATCACCCTGCTTAACTTTCTGGTGATAAGGGATATCATGTTTCCCCAAACAAAGGACAATTTTTTAAAACCGAAGTAACCTATCTGGGTCTCCATCTTTCCCCCTCACATAAGTATCTAACTGCAGACCAATCCAACTCATCAAAAGCTATCCCCTCCCACAGACCAAAACAGACCTCCTTTCTTTCCTAGGGCTTTTCAAGTTTTTCCATCTCTGGATTCCAATCTTCATACCTATATCTAAACCTCTTTACCAAGCTGCTTCTGCAACTTTTACACAAGCCACTCGATCACCCTCTATCACTCAAATTTCCCTTCAGTCGGCTTAAAGAAGCCCTATTAACTGCACCTGCTCTAGCTCTCCCCAATCCCTCTAAACCTTTCTCTCTCTACATAGATACCCAATACGGATATGCTCTAGGGATCTCAATGCAGCCATACAGCCCTGATAAATGAATCGCTGCCTACTTCTCCAAACAGTTAGATCCCGTAACTCCAGGCTGGCCTACTTACCTCAGAGTCCTCACTGCTGCTTCCCTCTTAGTCCAAGAGAATTTTAAACTGTCTCCAATAAATCATCTCGCTGTTTTTTCCTCACATTCCCTATCTCCTCTTTTAACTCACAAAGCTACTGCATCTATTTCCTCCACCCATTTTCAAACCCTCTATGCAACCCTTCTACAAAATCCTGGTGTTTTCTTACACCACTGTCATTCCCTCAACCCTGCGCCCTCCTTCCCACTAGACCTGATCCAACCCTAGAAACGCCTTATACAGAATACACTCATGATTGAAGTGAAGTGCTCAAACTCCTTGCTAAACCTCTTCCTAATATCTCTGACACCCCTCTTCCTAACCCTACCCAAACATGGTTTATTGATGGCAGCTCCTCCAAATTTAACAACATTACTCAAGCCGGATTTGCTATCATTACCTTAACTGAGACTGTTGAATCAGGTCCCCTCCCCTCTGGCACAACCTCACAACAATCTGAGCTCATAGCCCTAACCAGAGCACTGATCAGAGGCAAGGGACAAACCTTAAACATCTACACAAACTCCAAATATGCATACCATATCATACACTTACATGCCTCCATCTGGCAAGAAAGAGGACTTCTGACTTCTGGCGGGTCCCTTATTGTCAATAAAGATCTTATCCTACAACTACTCAAGGCAACATCACTCCCAACCCGAGCAACTATAATTCACTGCAAAGGGCACCAGAAATCAAACTCCCCTACCTCTGTTGGCAATAACGGAGCGGACACTAAGCCAAAGTCCAAGACACCCAACATATTCAGGTTCAAACTCCACTGTTACACCCATTCTCCAAGCACTTCCATATCTTGCACCCCACCCCCATCCCCATACGCCTGAAGAAACTCTAAAACTTCCCCATGTGGGAGCAAAGCAAGTCAAGGGGTGGTTCGTGAAAGACGGAAAAATCCTTTTACCCGAATTACAAAAACATAACATTCCCACTTCCTTACACAATCAATACCATGTAGGACACAAACCACTCTTACTACTCCTGTCTAATTCCCTACATTGTCCCAATCTCTCAAAACACTTAAAGACAATCATGAGAAACTGCTCTATTTGTCAACAAACTAATATCCAAGGAAATCTTACTCCTCTTTCTTTTAAAACACTTCAGTATAGAGGCTCCAAACCAGGACAAGATTGGCAATTAGACTTCACCGACATGCCACCAGTGAAAAAGATTAAGTATCTCTTAATAGACACCTTCTCTGGGTGGGTCGAAGCATCCCCAGTGAACTCCGAAGGGCAGATGTTGTTAAAATCCTGTTAACAGAAATAATTCCCAGATTTGGCCCTCACTCTTCCCTGCAGTCAGACAACAGAATGGCTTTTACTTCACAAATCACACAAGGTATCAGCAGTGCCCTAGGAATAAGTTGGAAGTTAAACATCCCCTACAGGCCCCAATCTTCTACAAAGGTGGAGCATATGAATGGAATCTTAAAACAACACTTAACCAAATTAGCAATGCAGATACAAACACCTTGGACTGAACTCCTACCCTTAGCTCTCAGGAGAATCAGAGCCACACTTCCTCAGCCCCTTTGAAATCATGTATGGACGGCCCTTCACCCTCACTAACATTCCTAATATTCCTTCTCAGCCATCAGATTTTGAGAGTAACCTACTCAGCTTAATTCCAACGCGGACAATCCATCAGCTGAGTCCACGTGGAAGCAGGAATGCATGGGAACCCTCTGCCCCTCACTACCTTTTCATCCAGGTGACTGGTATACCTGAAAACCTTACACCCTAAACCCTTAACCCTGAAATGGACAGATCCTTTTCTTGTTCTCCTAACCACTCCCACTGTAGCAAAACTTTTAAACTTTCCGTAGTGGATACGGTTTTCTAGATTGAAACCTGCCCCACCACCTCCTGTGAACAGTGAAACACCCGAAACTGAAACCTCAGACAAGAACAACCACTTCAGATAAGTACACCTGTGAACCGTTCGGAGATCTGCAATTGAAGCTCACAAGGGACAGAGGTGACAAAACCCCAAATCAGACCTCTTACAACACCAACCCACATGATACACCTCAGAGCCAACACCTTTTGTAGTATTCTCTCTGCGCACTTAACTGACTGTCATCCCCTCTACGCTTTCACTCAAACAATATATAGACATCATTTGGGACCTGTGGTTGCAGGGAGACTGTTCTGATTTTTACCCTGAAGAAATCCTTTTCTTCTCCTTTGCTACCCTCTTCCTTTTCTTGGCTAATTTAAGTTGCAATGAGCAGCGTATATCTCACCCTTTCGCTCTTCCTCATACTAATTGCCCCAAGTACTCCCTATCATTCCCTCACTGAAATGATGCAGACTATAGCAACCACAGTCAATCACTCCAACTGCTGGATATGTCCAGAATCCACCCACTCCGACACTCTATCCCTACTCGCCTTTCCTTTGAGTCCAGAAACCTTCCTGCATGTCCACCCACAATACACTGGTTTCTATGTCGGTGGGTTACAGAAACCCACCCCCTCAAGCTTGCCCAAGTACGAAGATATACTTATTCTTCGTCAAACCTTAAATGAATTAGAAGACTCTCAACCAGTAGAAAATTCAGACTCCATTGGTGTAGTCATAGTCTTAATGGACAAACCCTTCCTGTGTTTTAAACACCTGACTTCATGAGATAATGCAGCAATTTTAGGGCATATACCCACTACATACTGCAACCATACTTTGCTCTTTGACACAATTACACTGCAATGGCACATGAACCTAGAAGTACTAAATAAACATCTCAATTCAACCCTCATTTGGAACAATTCCAGCATCAACCAAATGCTTCCTACATACATAAGTAGCAAAAAATTATAGTGAAAACATTCCGTGCTTTAACAGCTCTTATAGACAAACTGAATTATTTGGCCTAGGAACTCAATTGGGACAAGTATACAACTTAACCAAACTAAAACCTAGAGAAAAAAAAAGTCTCTTTACTTTTCTCCTTTGAAATCTTCTTTGCCAGAGTTGTTTAACCTACGACCCTTCTGACTCTCATTACTACCCCGTTTGCACAAATGTGGTGTATGGTGGAACCCAGATATTCAATCTTTCTAATCACCCACATTCATATTTTATCCCCTCTGGACCCTCAACAGCGCTAACACTTTCAGGCATTGGTTTTTATTTTCTATGTGGTAACACTGCATACCTAGTACTTCCCCGCGTGTGGACAGGAACCTGTGCTATAAAATCTATCATCCCAAACACCGCCATCCTGAAACCCCAAGAAATGGCCTCTTCTGGACAGATCCTAATCTTGGTTCCATTCTTGAAACCTCACTCCAACCTCAAAAATGAAATGAACGAAAGAAAAGACATTCCTTGGGAGATCCAGAATTTGGATTTCATGCCCATGACAATCCAATCTTAGAAAAACCCTGTATAGGACACACCATCTTCCACAGCCTATTTTGGTTTGTAGGAATCCCACTATTAGAATGATCAATCTTAAATATTTCATTCCAACTATAGCTATCCTGGAATGCAACCATGCAGGCCATAGACAATCAACAGAAATAAATAGTCTAGCATAAATTGTCATACAAAATAGAAGAGCATTGGACGTTCTCACAGCAGTCTCAGGAGGCATTTGTGCAATCATAAATGTAAAATTTGTTGTTTTTACATTAACAGAACTGGACAGGTAGAAGAAAATCTTAAAGTCTTGAAAGAGAACATGGAAATCATTCAAAGAGCCTGAGATAATAACTATGGGAATCAACCATGGCTATCCTCATTCCTCTCTTATTTTTCTTCCCCCTTAAGATCAATCCTCTTACCTGTTATAACACCACAACTGTTGTTATTGCTGCTGCTTCTTTTTGGTCCTTGTCTGACAGCTTCCCGTCTGATTCATACACAGTCAACAACCTAGGAATACGTGACAATCAATATCAACCCCCACGGGACCTGAAACCACAGCCCACTGGACAGGACGGAAGGGAATTTCTCTCCCCCCTTGACAGCAGGAAGTAGCCAGATGGAGCCAACACCCCGAATCCCCTCCCCTCCCTTCCTGCCCAGTACCTTATACCCCAATACCCAGGTCCCCCATCATATATAGATAACCAAATAGTTAGGACTGTTAGAGATTCCCCTCACTAGGTTCACAATAATTAACAAGCTGTGACTCAGTTCCCCATGACATGCATTTTCAGGAAAGACAGACTCCACTCCATAGCCTACGTGACTGGTTGAGCACACCAAACCCCAGCACTTCCCTCACAGGAGCACTCCATAGCCTATGTGTCTAAAAGTCTGGCACTTCCCCCAAAGGTTGAACAAAGAAACCACATGGGGATGGGAGCAAAGTGAGATAGAAACCTTCACCTCCTCCAGACCAAGGCGCCACTGGCTCCTCCAGCATTCCAAAGATGCATAACTCTCTAGCTCACAAGGGAAAGTTTTTGCCTCTAGGACTTCCTATTGGCTCCTGTACCTCACTCAAACCCTCGACCCCCTCCCACTGACTATCACTTCCCCACCTAGGAATGTACTGTATAAATGTATATTCCACCTTTCCAGAGGTGGGCTGAAGTTTATTCAGACCCCCTCCACTGGGAGAGCTTCTCAATAAACTTCCTGCCTGCAATCATCAGTCTCCGTGTCCCAGTGAGCACCGTTTGCCCAATGGTGACAATGAACTATTCTTAATCGAGGATCATAATATTTAACAGGTAATAATGCTTATCCAAAATAAATAATCAAAGCATTATATGTAGAATTATTAAATTCAATTCATTAGTCATTTCCTATATCTTCCTTCAGATTTTTGAGAGCTATCATATTAGAGTTTAAAATGTCTCAAATTCTGAAATGTGTCAGCATTTCAGTAGAAAATGCCACTCTTGATCCACAATCTAAAATCAGTTGTATTAGTTTTTTAATGCTACTCTTTTTGCATGAGATTCCAAATTCCCTTTTAGGTAACATGAGGTTACCTAAATTGTGTATATTATAACTATAACCATCTTTTTTTAAAAAACAACATTACTCTCGCCCTTAGAAACACCAGATGCCTGAAATTCCACACAAAGAAGATTCACCCATGCTAGAATTAAAAGAATAAGGAGGCAAAAGGAAGGGGCTGTGTCAACTTATTCTAGAAAATAAAAATTTAAAAATATGATCATTTTAAGATATCCACTAGTCAAGATTTCATGATATTATTCCTTTGTGTGGAAAATCTTAAAAGAGACAAAAACAGATAAGGATGCCCTACAGAGGATGGAAAATAAGTAAAGCTTTTAAATGAAGAATGAAAGAAAATTTTGAAAGGTAGGGAAATAAATGTAAAGGAAGAAAAGCAATTGTGAACCATTCCTACTGGGATACTTTTAATCTTCCTGACATGTTGTTTGGTTTTAAATTCAGGAACCAAGTAAGTGGATTTATGTTTATCTGCATATTGTGCAGAGAGAATGAAGATAAATTAAGAATCATGACTGGAAATAACTGCAACATTGACATGAAAACAGTACAAAACCTGAAAACCTTTTGGAGAACATGAAAACTTCATTTACTATTTACAAGTAATATAAGTGTGTCTCAGGGTCTAGCCACAGCATAACATTGCAGAAATGAAAAGGACAGATTTTGAACATATTAAATCAAAACATTAACAGATGCCCAAATTCTATCTCTCACCTAATGCTCATCACAAGCTTCACACAGCATTATAAATAGAGTGTGTGTTCAGTACCAGTAGCATATTATCAATAATAGCAGAAAGTTTAAAGCTGCTGTTTTTCTGTTTGGGAAAATCCTTATGAAGTAAGACTATTGGGCTCTGAATTTGATTTTTATTTTCATTTTGTGAAATCAGAGTGACTACTTTTAAGTCATAAATTGTATATGCATGATGTGATTTTTTTTCCAACTATATCAACTGAATTTAATAGTTATAATAAGTGCATCTCAAACAGTTCCATGGAGAACCAGTTCCTGGTATGATTTTAATGGAAACTTTCAAAAAAGTTTTGTGGTCAAATAAATGAATAAATATAGAACATGCTTCTTACTTCTCTGGGAAATTTACTCTAAAGGACCCTGTTTCATGTTCTTTGTTTATTTTTATCAAATAATGAGTGAATATATTTAGGAATTCAGAGTTTGGAAAGATTTATGATAAAATGCCTCAACTCACTGTCCCAGCCCATGTCTGCTCACAATAGGCAATAATTTTAATGATCTCTGCTCTTAGTTCTTCTATCGTGGCTATCTTCATGTTTGTAAATAATAGTCTTACTCTGCTTTTACATTCATCAATGTTAGACAATATCTATTGTCTTCCATCTCTGAGAGATAAAGATTTGCCTAAATTATATTCTGATCTCCTCTTTCTAATATGGTTATATCACATTTTAAATTTCTTCAGTCATTTACCATTGTACCTTTAAACAATATGATTAAAATTCTGCTTCTTGTTCTATAAACTGCATGCAGTATCTTTTGTTTTCTGTTTTATAATAATGTCTCCTTAATTACCTATTCGAAAGGTAATTGTTAAAGAAGCTTATCGCATAAATTTGCAAAATAATCTTTTCCGCTAAGATTTTTTTTGGACAGCCCTTAGCTGTCAGATGTCAGAGTCAATCAAACAGATAATTATGTTTTAACTCCTAAATAATACAAGTCCTTCTTGGTGGCGCCACTTTCTCCAAATCGGGTCTGAACGTTCCATGCCCCATATAGAAGATGGAGTTCCTCTCGTTGGTCCCTAGCCACTAGTGTGGCCTAGCCACCAGCTGCACTCTTAAAACTCCTTTTGCTCAAGCTCTAACTAGAACTGGTTTTTCTATGTTTACGCCTTCTTTGTCCCTCATGTTCTGAACTTCAGAAGTATATGCCTGTTATGTCGTTTCTTTCCTTTGGTCAATAGCTAGGCATTTGCTGGTGGGACTTGTCCACCATGTCTTCATTTGAGCTAATTAAGAAGAGAACTACCTCCTTATTGCGGGCTGGAAGTTCTCTGATCTCTATATAGATTTTCAACCATTCCACATTTTTCTGCCTGACATCTCACGACTCCCTCCCTCTTGCCCCACGTTGTGAGCCTGCCACAATTTTGTGGGACTCTCTTCTCATTACACCCTTTTAGTGAACCGTCTAAAACCATGGCTTCCTCTGCCTTAACACGTCATTTACCTCCCTATTTGATTTTCTTCTTCAAAAATTTGCTGAAATGTCACCTCTTCCATTTTCTTTGCCCTTATGGATTCATTTTTTAAAAATCTTTTACTAGAATTTTGAATGAGGATTGGAAAGGAAAGGGAAAATTAGGATTTCTCTCCTCTATATTATTCTGCTTGACTTTCTTTAATTCTTCATTTCTCAACCTTACTTGATGATTAAATCATAATGCCTACTAATATCTCATAGCCTCTAGTAGTCTAAGGAACATAATTTAGGAAATACTGAAGTAAATTGTCATTGATTATATTTTGGTGTATTGCATAATGTTTTATATATATTTTATATAAATACATAATATATTAATATATAATACATAATACATACTATACTAAATATGGTATATTAGTTTAATAATATATACTATATATTTAGGCTGTTAAATAATATAATAAATTTTGTATTTCAATTCAAGCCTTCAGAATAGAAATAATTTGCCCACCAAATCTGCTCTCTAAATTCTTCCTTATAGTACAATGCCATGTATATGAAAGAAGTGTAGAGTTGGAAAATAATATTTTTGCAGACATCACATTAAACATTGCTTCAGGAGGAAGTTTCATAAAGAGCAGGGTATTAACAGTCCAAAAGTGTTCCTCCAGGATTGCTTATTGGATGCAAAGGGAAAACTAGGAACTATATTGTGAAAAAAAATCTGATGCCACCTTCACCCAGGTGATAAAAATTAACATCAGGCAGATCTTGTTTGCCCGGAATGTGACAGCTTGAGAGGAAAGGAACATCTCTTAAGTGGCATTCCAGCTGGGGATGCACAATCTGGATCTAATCATGAGGAAATATCAGATAAACTCAAATTGAGGCCCATCCTGTAAATACTGTATAAAATACTGGCCTGCAATCTTCAACACTACGAACATCATGAAAGACAGAGAAAGGCTAAAGGTTGTTCCAAATTAAAGGAGACAAAAGATATATGAACACTGAATGAAATCCATCATCTTACAGCAGATCCTATAGTGCAGAAATATATATATACATATGGCACCGTATTGGGTCAATTGACAAAATTAGAATGTGAACTTTGGACTGGATAACATTATTATGGCAATTTTATATGCCTGAAATTGATAACTATAATGTGGTTATATAAGCAAACATCCTTGTTCTTAGGAAACACAACGAAATACTGAATGGTAAAGGGGTATGATATCTGCAACTTGCTCTCAAATGTTTCAGAAAGGAATACATATATGTAGATATGTGTATGTGTTTGGGTGTGTATGTTTGTATGTGTGTGTGTATGCAGAGAGAGTGAGGCGAAGGAAAGATAAAATAACAACGTTGTTAAAAATTTGTGAATCTAGTTAAAGGATATGTGGGAATTCTTTGAACTATTCTTGCAACTTTTCTGTAAATTTGATTTTTTCTTCCAAAAAAAAAGTTTTAAAACTCTGCCTTCCAAGACTTATAATCTATGGCCCAAATGGGAAATTTAGTATCAATTCTACTTGAAGATACAAATTTTGTATTTATGTTACAGAATAAATATCCCTTTATGTGCTGCATTTACAACTTTGTCTTCCTTGTCAAGATTGCTTTGGCCTCTGATGTCCTACTCATGTTTTACCACTCCCCAGCTCTCTATTTGTTCCTATTTCTAGAGTTTTGATTCTATATATTCATTGTAAATCATTGAAATATCAACTGATACCTTGTGTTTGGTTTTTTGTTTGTTTCCTTTTCATTCTTCACTACTCTAGACTCCTCAGAAAGGAGGAGCCTGGTATAGGTGCTCTTGAATCCCAACAGGAAAAAGAGAAGACATGCTTTGTGTAGGCAATCAGACACCAGTCATTGTTATGAACCTACATGGCCATAAGGAAAATTAAGGCAAAGCATTCCAAAGGATTCAGGCTTTTCTATTTTCAGTTAAAGAAAGGGAAGTGGCCTGATTCTGGACGTAGGTTTTGCAGAGGAAAGGGGGATGGAATTGCACATATCTGAAGGTTATAGGGCCAGCCAAGCAAGCAAGGAAGCAGTTACAGTAAGAAAGAGTGTCCAACAGTTATTAAAAAACCAAAGCAGGACAAGAGCATCATGCAACAAAAGTAGCTATGGTGGTAATATTAATAAGGACAATCATAACAACAACAGTTAACACATGCAGTGCTATACAATGTGCTAATGCTATTCTGTTCACTTTACTCATTGAATTCTCACAACTCCATGACCTAGTCCTTTTCCCAGTGAGGAAACTGAGGCACTGAAAGAATAATCAACTTGTCCCCAGTCACACAGGCAGTAAGTGGCAGAGCCATGATTCACACTTGATTCACATGAAGCACTCTGGCTATTAATCACTACACTTTGCAGATGAAAATGGGACGTGGCAATGGACTGCCATAGAACAAAAGCCAAGACACTCTCCTTTCCTCCTGAGACCAGGTAAGATTCAGGGCTCTTGTATGATCCAATGGAGAAGTGGAAACTCTAACAATGAGTGATACTGGACTTTTCACCTCCTTTTTTGATATGGGGACTTAGAACCAGTTTTCATTTTATTTAGATGACTAAATGTACCATTTCTTACCTCTCATTGATCACTGAGAAATCCATGCCTGTTGCAAGTATCAGCATATTTGTCTCTATCATGATCATTTTACCCAAGATTCAACCATCACCTATACTAAAAGAGTACCCTCTTTCTCTCAGATGTCTACCCTTTCCTTTGGGTTTCCTTATTTTTCCTCTCTGGTCCAAACCATGCTTATCAAAACAAACAGTGAGAAAGTAATAGAAAAGAAGCTCAATGTAGGTGAAAGAGCCAACCCTTGAAAGAGGCACAAACACACCCAACAAAGCTTAGTGTGAGCAGTCTTGCTGTTTGAGAACAAGTAGAAGAAAACCTCCAACCTGCCATATTTCTTTGGGGTGCTAAAGTAAAAAAAAAAAATTAGGAATAGGGAGATAGATAGTTAAAATACTTTTCAAAAAAAAAAAAACAATCAAGCAAGCAATAATACAACATTCAATGACATAGCAGGATTTCAATGGTCTTATATTGATGCCACATCAAAATGGAAAACTAACTACAGATAATTTTTAAAAACTAAAAACTGTAGATTTTTATCTGATCTCAAATTGGGAAAAAATTTTAAACATTGTATTAAATACAGAAACAATAAAAATTTAAAAAATAATAGCCATATCTACATTATAATTTCAACTTCTATTTGGAGGGAAAATCTGACTATAAATATGTAAAAAAAAAACTATGGACAAATATTTGCCATATATAATAGACAAGGAATTAATATTTTTAAAATATAAAGAATTCTTAAAATCAACAAGTAACTTCTTAGAGCCCCAAAACAAAACTGGAGAAAAAAAAGACATGAATGGGCAAATGGCAAAATAAAAAATATGACTAGGCAATAAACATGTGAAAAAATGTTCAACATAACCGGTAATAAAGAGAGTTACAAAATAAAGCAATAAGATAACATTTCTGAAATTATTAAATTGGAAAAATGTTTTTAAATTCTAAGATTCAGGGTTAGTGGAAATGCAATAGAATAAACACTTAGCAAAAATATTTACTGGTACACATTTATGGAACAGAAAGCCCTCCCCACTGGCCCCCTGAAAGCTAAAAGGTGAGGATAGAAAGGCAACCAATCAGGCAGCAAATAGCTAGGGTCCCTCCTTACTGTGGTGAAGCAGAAGGAGGAAAGACCTTAAAAAGTTCTACCCCAGGACCCCGTGCGTGCATCTCACCCTGTAACACACTGGCACCTATGTCTTGAATGTATACTATATCTTTCCTTGCTTCTTAATAAACTCTTTACTCCCTTGCCTACCCCAAAAAAAAAATGTTTATACCCTATAAAGAAGAGATACAAAAAATTAAGTATGAAGTGAATAATTGCACTACCATTTATTTATAATTGAAAAAATTAGAAACAATCAATATGTGTAACATTGTGAAAATCCTTGCATTTAAGAATGACAATCCACATTATGCTGTACTGTCAAGCTATAAAAATAATTTTTTAAAATTTAGTTTGTGACACAAAAATGTTTATTTCATAATGGTAAGTGCAAAGCAAGATGTTAATGAGAACACTGAAGATGACATAAATATTTATTCCAAGTTAGGACAGTAAAGTCTGTGTGGAAGAAGTGGCAGTTGACTTAGCCTTGAAACATGCACAAGGTTTCATGAGCTGAGCAGGTGGACATGATGCACCTAGCTGAAGGAACAGCTTAAACAAAGGAGTAACTACTTGGAAGAAACTATTCAGACCACTGTGAGGGACCACTGTAGCTCACAGATGGAAGATGGACCAAAAAGCCCCAGGAGATGAGGCAAAAATGTGAGGTACCTCAAGGTTTGAATGAAAAGAGAAGAAATTGTGACTTTATTCCAAAAGCAAAGGGAGTTTTCATTAAAGATGGCCAACTGAGCACACACTTTAATCTCTCTTCCTTTCTAATATCCCATTAAAGAGTACAACATAATTTTAAAAGTAAACAGGATGGTTATCACTGAATGAGCATTCTAACACATTTCTAGGAGGCTTGAAAGCAAATGGAAAAGTTCTTCATGTTGAAGGAGAGCAGAGGAATTTGCAGCCTAGAATAAACCTAGAAAAGTTTATGGTGGGTGTGTTAGTCAGGGTTCTCTAGGGAAACAAAACTGACAGGAGATATCTGTAAATAGTATGAGATTTTATACAATTGTCTCATGTGACCATGAGGATGCACAAGTCCAAATTCTGCAGAGCAGGGGCTCTGATGAAGATCCTTGATAAGTTCCCATGAAACACTGTCTGACTGAAGTAGAGATCAGAATTCTCTCTGAATGCTGAAATCATTGGTCCTTTTAAAGCCTTCAGCTGATTGGATGAAATGTCACTCATTGCTCATGGCAATCTCTCCAGTTGATTGTAGATGTAACCAGCCATCTATACAATCAACTCAATGATTATTAGAGTCCAAGAAACACCCTTTTATTACGATTAGCCCAGTGCTTTCTTCACCAAACAACTGGGCATCATTACTTGGCTGAGTTGACACATTAGACTAACCATCATAGTCCACCCCTTGTCAACTTGGCAGCCATACACATAACCTTAACCCATACTTAGTTTCTAAATTACATATACATATATATATCAATATTCAACTATCCTGTGTACAACTGGAAATGCACCAATTCCTTCCAGAAAAGGGTGCAAATTCTTGGGCAATATTCACTCTTTTTTTTTTTTTTTTAAGATTTATTTATTTATTTATTTATTTATCCCCCCCTCGCTGCTTGTGTTTTACTGTGTCCATTCGCTGTGCGTTTCTTCCGTGTCTGCTTATCTCCCCCTTGCTGTGAGGTCCTGCTGCATCAGCCCACCGCGCCGCGCGGGCCAGCCTGCCCTCACAAGGAGGCCCCGGGAAGCGAACCCGGGGCCTCCCATATGGTAAACGGGAGCTCTAATATTCACTCTTAAACTTGACATCCTTAAATGCTATGATATGAAATAATACAACTTACGTCATATGATAAGGGAAAAGGTTAGAAAAGAAAACAAAGATATTTATTTTATGTACATATGCAATCATATTCATAATTAAACAAGGAAGAAAGATTCATGACTTGTACAGTCCTCCTTTCTGTAACTGGTCATGTGGTCGTAGTTTGTATTCATCACTACCTTCTTCCACCACCCATTCCATGTTCCCTTTACCCTCAACAAGCACCTCAGCTGGCTGTGGCTCTTTGCCTGGTGGAGTGACCCAAACTTTTATTCCTGCGTACTTTGGACCATTGTTAGTCCTGCTTGGATTGGGATGTTGCAATTTTCCATTGACTTTAATCACAGGGCATCGCAGTACTAAGAGATGCCCTAAGGCATCTCCTGTATTCCAGGAAAACTCTTCTTTACTTCCATTGTGTAGGTGCAGTCCTAATTCCCCTTGATAGGATCAATCACCCTAGCCAGTACAGTAATTCCTTTCTTTGCTGTTGATTCAGAGGCACGAGAAGTCCAAAGTGGCCAGGTGGCATCTTAATTTCCAGTTCAATGGAATCTTTGGTGTGTTCCCTGGTGGAAGCACTTCTTCATTTGAAACTAAGACCTGGAGACCAGCAGAGCTTAAGGTGGCAGGGACAGAGAGAAAAACTTTTCTTAGTGGATCACTAGGGGTAATAGTGAGTGGTGCCACTCCCATTTCCACCCCTTGATTCCTGAACCTTGAATCCTGGCTATGAGGTAAACAGTGCCATATAGTGGGCACTGAGTTAGAGCATATACAGCCTCCTGGAGAACACTGCCCCAGCTCTGCAAGGCATTGCCACCTCATTGGCACCATAACTGAGTCTCCAAAAGACCATTCCACCATTCTATTAATGCAGCTGCTCCAGGATGATGGGGAAATGGTAAGATCAGTGTATTCCATGAGTATGTGCCCATTCCAGCACATCATTTGCTGTGAAGTGGGTTCCTTGATCAGAAGCAATGCTGTGTAGAATACCATGGTGGTGGATGAGACATTCAGTAAGTCTACGGATGGTAATTTTAGAAGGAGCATTGACTTCAGAGAAGGCAAACCCAGATCCAGAATATATTCCTATTCCAGTTAGAACAAATTGCTGCCCCTTCCATTATAGAAGTGGTCCAATGCAATCAACCTGACAACAGGTAGGAGGTGGATCACCTCGGGGAATGATGCCATATCAGGGATTGAGTGTGGATTTCTTCTGCTGGCAGACTGAGCACTCAGCAGTGGCTGTAGCCAAGTTAGCCTTGGTGAGGGGAAGTCCATGTTACTGAGGCCTTGCATCACCTCCATCCCTACCACCAAGGCCTCTTTGTTCATGAGTCCATTGGGCAATGACAGGAGTGGCTTAGGAAAGAGGCTGAGTGCTAGCCACAGAGTGGGTCATCTTATCCATTTGATTATTAAAATCTTCCTCTGCTGAAGTCACCCTCTGGTGAGAATTCACATGGGACACAAATATTTTCATGTTTTTGCCCACTCAGAAAGGTCTATCCACATACCTCTTTCCCAGACCTCCTTGTTACCAATTTTCCAATCATGTTCCTTCCAAGTCCCTAACCATCCAGCCAAACCACTGGCAACAGCCCATGAATCAGTGTACAAATGCACCTCTGGCCATTTCTCCTACCAAGCAAAATGAACAACCAGGTGCACTGCTCAAAGTTCTGCCCACTGGGAGGATTTACCCTCACCAATGTATGTAAGGGACATCCCAGAAAGGGGCTGCAATGCTGCAACTGTCCACTTTTGGGTGGTACCTGCATATCATGCAGAACCATCTGTAAACCAGGTCCGAGTTTTCTCTTCCTCAGTCAACTGATTGTAAGGAACTCCCCAAGAGGCCATAGCTGTGGGCTAGAAAAGAGAAGGAAATGTGTCAGGAGTGGTGACCATGGGCATTGCGGTTATTTTCTCATGCAACTTACTTGTGCCTTCAGAACCCGCTCAAGCCTTATCTTGTATATACCACTTTCACTTTATGATGGAGTGCTGCTGTGCATGCCCACTTTTATGGATTGGTGGGTCAGACAATATCCAGCTGATGACAGGCAACTCAGGTCTCATGGTAACTTAGTGGCCCATGGTTAAGCATTTGGTCTCTTCTAAGGCCCAGGACCAGGCTAAAAGCTGTTTCTCAAAAGGAGAGTAGCTATCTGCAGAGGATGGCAGGGCTTTGCTCCAAAATCCTAAGGGTCTGCATTGTGGTTCTCCTACACAGGCCTGCCAAAGGCCCCAGACAGCATCTATATTTGCAAGTGACACTTCCAGAACCATTGAATCTGATGGATCATATGGCCCAAGTGACAGTGCAACTTGCACAGCAGCCTGCACCTGTTGCAGACCCTCTTCTTATTCTGGTTCTCACTCAAAACTAGCAGCTTTTCTGGTCACTTGGTAAATGGGCCAGAGTAACATGCCCAAATGAGAAATGTGTTGTCTCCAAAATCTGAAGAGACCAACTAAGCATTGTGCCTCTTTTTTGGTCATAGGAGGGGCCAGATGCAGCAGCTTATCCTTCACTTTAGAAGGGATATTTTGACATGCCCCACACCACTGGGCACCTAGAAATTTCACTGAGGTGGAAGGTCCCTGTATTTTTGTTGGATTTATCTCCCATCCTCTCTCATACAAATGCCTTCCCAATAAATCTAGAGTAATTACTACTTCCTGCTCGTGAGGCCCAATCAGCATGATATCATCAATATAATGGACCAGTGTGATGTCTTGTGTGAGGGAGAGACTATCAAGGTCTCTGTGGACAATATTATGACATAAGGCTAGAGAGTTGATATACTCTGAGGCAGGACAGTGAAGGTATATTGCTGGCCTTGCCAGCTAAAAGTAAACTGTTTCTGGTGGTCCTTACTAATGCCAATTGAGAAAAAAGCATTTGCCAGATCAATAGCTGCATACCAGGTACCAGAGGATGTGTTGATTTGCTCAAGCTATGATAGCACGTCTGGAACAGCAGGTGCAATTGGAGTCACCACCTGGTTAAGTTTACGATAATTTACTGTCATCCTCCAAGACCCATCTGTTTTCTTCACAGGCCAAATAGGAGAGTTGATTGGGGATGTGGTGGGACTTGTCACCCTGGCATCCTTCAAATCCTTGATGACAGCATTACCTGGCTGAGTTGACACATTACCCCAACCATCACAGTGGAGGAAGACTTTGAAGCTACAGAAACCTGAGATGGAAGGAGTGAAAAACGAACTATAAGCATGGAGAAATGGAAACTCCATATACTGTGTAGTTAACAATCTGCACCCTATTTCTTGCACCCCTCGCAAAAGAACAGCATACAAATAGAAAAGAAAACAAATAGAAGAAACCAAAGTAATATCAAATAAAATCAAAGCAATGAAAAGTCGGATTTTTCTCTAAAGAATTTGTTTGAGCTGTGTGGAGAGGAGTATGGACATCAGGGAGATTTGTGCACACATTGAGGCATCTGGAGTTCCTCAGTTCCTCAAACCTCATCTTAGAGTAAAGCCTACCAGTTGACAAGCCCTGTCCACTTATCCAAATAACTCAGTCAAACTCTCAACTCCATCATTCATGGAACATCAAGCATTTCAGAAAACCCTGTAACATGAAAGAAAAATGTCAAAGAAAAACAAACAAAACAACCAGAGGCAGAGAAAACAACATTTGAGAACTTAGTCATTTTATTTATAAAATTGGAGTAGCTCAGAGAAAAAGGGAACAATTAGAAAATAAGAAACAACTCATCAGTTAGAAGTAATGATTTTCAAAATGTAAAGTTCAATAGGAAATGGGGAAATAAGTGGAAGATATTACATAAGGATGTAAAGGAAATTTTTGAAAAGAGCTTGTTTTATTTTCCTTGGCTGTTCAAAGCAAATACCAGGAAATTGGTCAGGTTAAACAATGGAAATTTATTTGCTCACAGTTTTGAGGCCGGGAAAATGTCCAAATTAAGGTATCATCAAGGTGATGCTTTCTTCCCAAAGACTGGCTGCTGGTGATCTTTGGCTCCTCTGTCATAAGGCAAGGCACATGGCAGCATCTGCTGGTCTCTCCCTTCTTTTCCAGGTTGCTTTGATCTCAGTTTCTTGTTTCCATAGCTCATTCTCTCTCTCTTTCTCTCTCTCTCTCCAGTCACTCTGCTTATAAAGGACTCTAGTAATAGAATTAAGACCCATCTTGAATGAGATGAGTCACACCTTAAATGAAGTTACCTCATCAAAAGGTCCTATTTACACTGGTTTACACCCACAGGAATGGGTTAGATTCAAAAACATGTTTTTCTGGGGTGCATCCAGCTTCAAACCACCACAGAGCTATAATATAAAGAAATTGGGCATCACAAGAAATAGAGAATCATTCTAAATTTCATCTATTAGAACATCCAAAGGAAAGAGGCAAGAAAGCAAAAGGGAGGAAATTACCATATAATAATGTAAGAAAATATTGCAGTCAAAATATTTACATTGAAAATGTCCTCTGAGCAATGTCTCCAACAAATCAAATTATCACTTTAGTATTAGCACTAAAATATAGTTAACTACATGATGAATATCTGTTGAGGGTATCAGCAACAAAGAATGCTAGAAAATGTTGGAGTAAGACCTTCAGAGCCTAGAACAAAGAGTTTTTTATCTATAATTCTGTGTCTAGGTCAGCTATCAATCAAGTTTAAGTGTTAAGTAAATTTATTTTCAGAAATGCAAGGACTCAGCAATTTTGTCTTCCATACTTTTTTAAATGAAGAGAAAAGTTGAGGTTTACTCCATGAAGATGAGAGGAAATGTCAGACAGTGAAAATAAATGAAGGCACTCATCCAGGAGGCAATGAAAAAAAAAATCATTTTACAATTTCATTGTAAATTCTTGATTTTTTAAACATCAAAACACATTTTTTCTAACAACTTTGGGCATAGATTATGATACTAACAGTAGGAAGTGTACATTTTTTAGAGTACAAAAATAAATTGATTAGCCTAAACCATAGAGTGCATTGGAAATAATGTTGCACCACCTTGCTGACCAACTGACAGATAGCTTCTCAGGTGTTACTATGCAGAGGGAAGGTGTAACCGTTGGCCAATTTGATGTAATTATGAATTTCAAAAATATAATTGGATCATGCTTGTAAACTGATCTGTTAATCTGGGCATGATTAGGTTATGATTAGGGTGTTGAGCCCCACCCCTTGGTGGGTGGGGAATCAAATATAAAAGACATGGCAAGAACAGTTTTGAGAAGTAGTCTTTTGAGAAGCAGTTTGATGTTGGAAAGAAGTCCCCAGGAAAAGAGAAGCAAGCCGTTCGCCTGATCATCTACAGCTGACCTTGTGGAGGAAACAGGAGCTAAGCCCGGAGAGAAACGCAGCCCCGGGAAGAGAGGAACCCCAGAAGCCTGAACCTGGGCAAACGCTTTCTTGCTCTAACACGTGACAATGGACTGTGGTGAGAGAAGAAACATAATGCTTTATGGCCTGGTATCTGTGGACTTTTACCCCAAATAAATACCCTTTGTAAAGACCAATCCATTTTTGGTATTTCACATTAGCACCCCTTTGGCTGACTAATACAGAAGGTTTATTATCAATGGTCATCACAACATTCTATGACAACATTTGAATAAGTGAACTTGTGTGTCAATTTATATTGCTAATTGAATTTACCACTTATTGTAGATACTATTAAAATATTTCCCTTCTGATAAAGAAATGTTTCATTGTTTTAAGAAACTGACACAAACGTACTGATGTGTACTAATTGAATATCAGCCTTGAATGGGTCCCAGATAGAAGAGGAAGTAAAGTTCCAAAAAGATTATCTTCAAGAAGAAAGAAATGGATTTCAAACAGTGACACAAGGATGAAGATGTTTGGGATATAATAAAGTTCTTTCAACAAGAAAACAGAAATGCAAGGAACTTCTGGTTCAAAACTGAAGCAAGCTATGAGGGTGGATTTTAAAATAAAAGGATCTATTTAACCTTGATTTTTAGCACTTGGTCCTTTGAGGGGCACAAGTATGGCATTATCACCACAGAGAAAGGAATGTAACTGGAGCAAGTTACCAAAATAAAACGAGACAATAATAGAAATTGCCACATTTTGGAGCAAGATGGCTGCCAACGTCTGCCAGGGTACAGGCTTCCTGGGTTCCTCTCTTTCCGGGGCTCATTTCTCTCTGGACTCAGCTGCTCTGCTTTCTCCACAAGGCCAGCTGTAGACTATCAGGTGAACGGCTCTGTCTCTCTCCCCTAGGCCTCTGCCTGTGTTTAATGGAGACTTCTCTCCTTCCTCACATACCTACTTCTCTGTGTGTTTGCTTCCTGGGCTCCAGAATCAAAACTCCAACTCTCTTCTCTGCTGTGTAGTTTTCTCTGTGAGTCCCTTCCCACCAAGGGGGCAGGGACTCAACATCCTATCGACATGGCCCAATCAAATCCCTAATCATAATCTAATTATGCCCAGGTATAGACCAGTTTACAAACATAATCCAATATCAATTTTTGGAATTCATAAACAATGCCAAAGTGCTACATGCACTCATCCTTTAAAGTCAATTATAGTTAACTACATGATGAATATCTGTGACTTTTATATGAATGAATTATTTTGGTTACAGAGCAGAATGTGGATTTTGTAAACTATAACAAATATGCCAGACAGAGCTGAAAGAAGTTGGGGATACAATTAGAAAGGAGAGGTAGGAGGTAATGAGAAGGATGTGAGGAGTAAGTTTGGATATACCTAAAATTGATGAATCAATAAGGAGAGGTATAAATATGTTATTTAAAGTTACAAATTAGAAGATCCAAAAATCCTACTATAACTCTTAAATATCAGGAAGAAAATAAAATGTGATTTTACTGTGAGTAATCCTAATTTTTCAGAGTGGAAAGCAATAGGTACTATCTCATATTGATAAACTAAGAAAGAGTGATATACTTATATTACTTAGAAATGTGAAGGCAAACCCAAGAAAAACTGAAAACAGAAAAGTTGGGAATGGTTACCTCTATAAGGACTGGATCTCAGAAGAAGCGCAAAAGAGAATATTGCAGTTACTGATTAAGAAGATTTTTTATAAAAATATGTTAATTATTTAAACACTGTATTAGTTAGCCAAAGGGGTGCTGATGCAAAATACCAGAAATTGGTTGTTTTTATAAAGGGTATTTATTTGGAGTAGAAGCCCACAGTTACTAGGCCATAAAGCATAAGTTACTTCCCTCACCAAAGTCTATTGCCATGTGTTAGAGCAAGATGGCTGCCAACATCTGCGAGGGTTTAGACTTCCTGGGTTCCTCTCTTCCCAGGGCTTGCTTGTCTCCAGACTCAGCTCCTCTGCTATCTCCACAAGTTCAGCTATAGACTATGAGGCTCTCTAGGCTTTGCCACAAGGCCAGCTGTAGACTATCAGGTGAATGGTTCTTTCTCCCTGGGGTTTTTGCCATGTCTAAGAGCCGTCTCTATTCCTCTGTGTTCTTTTCCTGTGTCTTCACTTCCCAGGCTCCAGCTCAAAACTCAGTATCAGAACTCCAACTCAAAAACTCCAACTCTGTCCTTTGACATGCCTTTTATCTTTGAGTCCCCAACCACAAAGGAGCGGGGACTCAATGCCCTACTGACGTGGCCCAATCAAAGCCCTAATCATAATTTAATCATGCCCAGAGGAACAGACCAGTTTACAAACATAATCCAATATCTATTTTTGGAATTCATAAATAATGCCAAACTGCTACAAACACATAAAGACAAAGGAAAGCCATTATAGAAGGTTTATAAGAAAAGAAGAATGATCAAAACTTTGGTAGGGAATCAAACATTAGGAATCTTGATGGGCAAAACAATTTTGGGAGGTAGATAGCAGAGCTAATTTTATGCCCAGTTTCTTATAAGAACAGTAAGGCTTAGAGATTTTAACAAGTGGCCAAAGATTCTCAAAATAGTAAATAGGGAATATGAATATAGGATACTGATCTTTCAAGTTTTTAAGGCTTTATATCCTTTGAGAGCCACCCTTATTCTAAACTCTTGATATACTCATATAAAAGTTAGAGCAGCATCATTTTTTTCAAATTTTTTCTTGAAATTTTTTTTTGGTACTGATTTGCTTGCAAAATGCAAACTTTAAAATGTTTCACTCTGCCCCCCCAGTGATTCAGTTAAAGGCAACAGCAAAATAGCTATCTGGGAATAAAAACAGTGTGCTGTAGTAAGATAAAGCTTTTTTCCAAATTGTACATAATTGATAATCCCCTGACCTAGTAAATTCTTACATCCCCATTGCCTTAAGACAAAATAACAATTGCTTAGATGTCTATTTAATAAAACATATAATTCACCCAAAACAAAACCCAACTCTATGTTGTATGCAAGAGATACCATCTCAAATAAAATAATCCAGAAAGCCTAAAATAAAGAGAGTGATGAACATATACCAAGAAAATAAGAACAATAAGAAATCAGGTGTTATTTTCCTGATACCAGACAAAGCAGAATTCATAACGAAAAGCATTAAAAGTAAAAAAAGGACAATTTATAATGCTAAAAGCCGTAATTCACCATGAAGATACAATATTTATGAAAAACATATGCACTAGAAACACAGAAATCATTTTCATTAAGCAAAAATTATAGGAGAGGCAAGGGGGCAAGGGCAGAAAGAGAGGAACGCAATAATAATGGAAGACATTGTCATGACAGTCTCAGTCTAAGACAGATCAAGTGGACAAAAAAATAGGTAAGACTATAGATGACCTATACAACAGTGTCAGTATGGTAGAACTTAGAATATATATTGTATTCTACAACCTAAAAATAGAGAATGTTCCTTCTTCTCAAG
>JAQZBX010011865.1:0-42089 GCA_029593785.1 Cabassous unicinctus
AGGGAGTGGATGTGGTACAAGTGGTTGGACACTACCACATGGGAGGTCCTGGGTTTCATTCCTGTTTCCCCCTAAACAAGATGAGCAGACAAGTGGACACAATGAGCAGACACAATGAGCAGAGAAAATAAGCAGATATAGTGAGCAGACAATAAGCAGACAGATGAGGGAGTCATCTTGGCGGGGGCAGAGAATATATGGAAGGGAATTATGGGGAGATGGCATCATATTAGGCAGACAAGGCTCAGATTTCTGCCAAAAACAATGGTGAAAGAGCCAAAAGCTGTTTGAGGTATGCACTTTGGGGGTCAGAAGACCAAGACAGTGCTTCATAACTCCCACAATGTTGAGGGACAGAGTAATGAAGAATCTAAAACAACATACTGTAAGTTACTAAACCTCCTGGACACCAGGAAGGGCTCCCTTCGCCACCTTCAAGATATTAAGCTAGGGTAAAACCATTAGCTCATTGCAGCTGACTGAGAGGGGAGCAGACATCTTCCTCCCAGTGAGCTATTACAAGGGAAAATGGAGGGGGAGTTGGAGGGCTTCTCTTCAATAAATTAGGCCAGCAGAACTCACTTTGAATCTTGGCTGAGGCCGGCCTGACCAAAACAAAGGAAAACCAAGAGAGATCAATGAAAAGTGTGTCAATGAGTGCCAGGAGCTGGTCAGTCTTGAAATTACATGGATAAAAATGGCACCTGGGTGTATGTGTTGTCTAACTTCTGGGAGAAAATCTGAGCCCCATTAATGAGTTCCTGGCCTAATTTGGAAAACTTATACTTGGCAAATTTAAAGACTTAGGATAAGTTGAAAAAAATATCAAAGAATAACTGTGAAAAAAAATAAAAATCAAGAGATAGAAAATGGTTATTATAGTACATTCACCAATATATTCACATGCTTAGATATTAGCAAAAATTACAAAACATACAGGAAACAGGAAAACATGGCCCAGCCAAAGGAATAAAAGAAATATAATGAAGAGATACAGGATTTAATACAATTTATCAATGATTATGACACAGCTTTCTTAAATCAATATAAAGAAATGAAAAAAAAAATGACTAAAGAGATAAAGGATATTAAGAAGACACTGGGTGAGCATAAATAACAATTAGAAAGACTACAAAGAAAACTATCAGTCATTTTGGGATTGAAAGACACAATAGATGAGATTAAGAATACATTAAAAGCACGTAAGAGCAGATTTAAATTGCTTGAAGAAATAATTAAAGATTTCAAAGACAAAACATCTGAACTGGAAAAAACAGGAGAAGTGAAAGAGAAGAGAATGACAAAATGGAACAGGGTCTCAGGGTAATGAATGAGAATGTGAAATGAAAAATCATACATATTATCAGTGTCTCAGAAGAAGAATATGGAAAAAGAGCAGAAAGAATACTTAAGGAAATAATGACTGAAAACTTCCCTACTTTTATGAAAGATGTAAATATATATATCCAAGAAGAACAACACACCCCAAAAAGAATAAATACTAATAGACCTATCCTGAAAAACCTACTATTCAAAATGACAAATAAGAGAGATAAAGAGAAGATTCTGAAAGCAGCAAGAGTAAATCAAAGAATCACATACAAGGGAAACACAATATTATAAAGTGCAAATCTCTCATCAAAAACCCTGGAGAGAAGAAAGTGTTATTTAAGGTATTGAAAGAAAAAAACTGCCAACCAAGAATTTTGTATCCAGCAAAGCTGCCCTTCAAAAATGAAAGGAAGTATAAAATTTTCAGAGACAAACAAAAATTGATAGAATATGTTACAAAAAGACCAGAATTACAAGATATACAAGAGGGAGTGTTGCAGTCTGAAAGAAAAAAAAAAACAAGCATAAGAGAATAGAAGAGTGTGGAGATGAATATTATTAGAAAGGGTAAATTAAAGGATAAAATGATAGACAATTGTATGATATGGCAAGTGAAAGCCAAAGGTCAAAATGAATTAACTAACTAATACCTTTACAGTAAAAACATTGATGTTAATGGATCGAACTCCCAAATCAAAAGACATAGCCTGATAGAATGGGTAAAAAATATGAGCCATTGATATGCTGTCTACAATAGACTGACTTCAGAGGCAAGACATAAGCAGGATAAAAATGAAAGTTTGGAAAAAGAAACTTCATGGAAATAGTTTCCAAAAAAGAACTGAAATAGTGAAACTAATCTGTGACAAAGGAGATTTTAAAGGTAAAACTGTTTTATGGGATGAAGGGGTAATTCAGTAAGAAGAAATAACTATGCTAATTATTTATGCATCTAACTTCCATGTCCTAAGATACATGAGGCACATACTGGCAAAGCTGAAGGGAGAAATAGATGTCCCTACAATAATAGTTGGAGACTTCAATACAGCCCTCTCAGCATTGAATAGAACATATGGACAGAGGATAAAGAAACAGAGAGATTGAATAATATGATGAATGAACCAGACCTCATAGACACCTATAGAGCACACATCCCAGAACAGCAAGATATACATTATTTTCAAGTTCTTATGTATCCTTCTCCAAGATAGACCATATGCTGGGTCACAATACAAGTCTCAATAAATTTAAAAAGATTGAAGTTATAAAAAATACTTTCTGTGATCATAGCAGAATGAAGCTAGAAGTCAATAATAGATGGAAAAAGGGAAAATTCATAAATATATGGACATTAAACAACACCCTCTTAAATAATAAGTGGGTTAAAGAAGAAATTTTAAGAGAATTCAGCAAATACCTTGAAATGAATGAAAACGAGACCACAGCATATCAAAATCTATGGGATACAGCAAAGGCAGTGATGAGAGGGAAATTATAGTCCTGAATGCTTACATTTAGAAAGATGAAAGAGATAAAATTGAATACCTAACTGCACACCTGGAGGAACTAGAAAAAGAAGAGAAAACTAATCCCAAACCAAGCCAATGAAAAGAAATAGTAAAGATCAGAGAAGAAACAAATGAAATTAAAAAAAAAAATAAAGCAATAGAGAGAAGCAACAAAACCAAAAGATGGTTCTTTGACAAGGTGAATTAAATCAACAAACCTTTATCTAGACTGACAAAGAAAAAAAGAGAAGACCCCAATTAATAAAATCAAAAACGAGAGGGGAGGCATTACCACTGACCCTGCAGAAATAAGAGCAATTAAAAGGAGATACTGAAAACAACTATCTGCCAAAAAACCAGGAATGTAGATGATATAGACAAATTCATAGAAACACATGAACCAGCTACACTGACCCTATAGGAAATAGATGATCTAAATAAACCAATCACATGTAAAGAGATTGAAAGAGTCATTAAAAATCTCCCAAAAATGAAAAGGCTGAGACTAGATGGCATCACAGTAGAATTTTACCAACCATTGAAAGACAACCAACTAAATACCAATCTTGCTCAGGCAGTTTCAAAAAATTGAACAGGAAAGAATGCTACCAAACTCATTCTATGACGTCAACATCACCCTAATACCAAAACCAGATAAAAATACTAAGAAAAAGGAAAATTACAAACCAATATCTCTAATGAATATAGAGGCAAAAATCCTAAACAAAATACTTGCAAACCAAATCCAAAAGCATATTAAAAGAATTTTACAGCACTATCAATTGGGTTTTATCACACTCATGCAAAGGTGGTTCAACACAAGAAAATCAATTAGTGTAATAAACCACAATGATAATTTTAAGAAGAAAAATAATACGATTCTCTCTGTTGACGCAGAAAAGACATTTGACAAAATACAGCACCCTTTTTTGATAAAAATACACCAAAAGGTAGGAATAAAAGGAATCTTTATCAATATGGTTAAGTGCATATATGAAAACCCTACAGCTAGCATTGTACTCAGTGGCAAAAGACTGAAAACTTTCACGCTGGGATCAGGAAAAAGAAAAGAATGCCCACTGTCACCACTATTATTTAGTATTGTTGTAGATGTTCTTGCTAGAACAATTAGGATAGACAAAAAAATGAAAGACACCCAAAAAGCAAATGAAAAGAAGTAAAACTTTCACTATTCACTGATGACATGATCCTATATATAGAAATTCCTGAAAAAATCTACAACAAGGCCACTAGAATTAATGGACAAGTTCAGCAAAGTGATGGGATACAAGATCAATATGCAAAAATCAACAGCGTTTCTATACACTACTGATATGCAATCTGAGGAGAAAATTCGAAAAAAAATGCCATTTGGAATAAAACTAATACAATCAAATATTTAGGAATAAACTTAACCAACGACATAAAGCACCTGTATTCAAAAATCTATAAAATATTGCCAAAAGAAACCAAAGGCAAATAAATGGAAGGACATTCTGTGTTCATGGATTGGATGACTAAATGTCGTTAACATGTCAGTTCTACCCAGACTGATTAAAGATTCAATGTAATCCCAATAAAAATCCTCACAGCCATTTTTTCTTTTTTTGGAGAAATTGAAAAGCAAATAATCAAATTTATTTGGAAGGGTAAGTGACCTGGAATAGCCAAAAATGTCTTTAAAAAGAAGAATGAATTTGGAGAACTCTCATTTCCTGACATTAAAGCATAATACTTAGTTACATTGGAAAAAATATCATGATACTGGCATAAGAACATACAGATTGACCAATGGAACCAAATCGAGAATGCAGAAATTGACCCTCACATCTACAGTCAAGTGATTTTACAAGGCTGTTGAACCCACCCAGCTGGGCCAAAACAGTATATTCAATAAATGGTGCTGGGAGAACTGGATTGCCATATCTAAAAGAAAGAAAGAAGACCCCCTATCCCACATCTTACACAAAAATTAACTCAAAATGGATCAAGAACCTAAATATAAAAACAACCACCATGAAACTCCTAAAAGAAAATGTACGAAAACATCTTCAAGATCTTGTGGTAAGCTGTAATTTCCTAAAGCCTACACCCAAACCATGAGCAACAAAAGAAAAAATAGGTAAATGGGACCTCCTCAAACTTGAACATTTTTGCTTGTCAAAGGACTTTCAAAAGGGTGAAAAGTAGGTGACTCAATAGGAGAAAATATTTGCCAGGCACATATCTGATAAGGGTTTAATAAACATGATGTATAAGGAGGTCATGCAACTCAACAATAAAAAGACAAACTATCTGAATAATAAATAGGCTAAAGACTTGAAAAACATTTGTCCAAAGAAGAAATACAAATGGCAAAGAAACACATGAAAAAATGTTCAACATCACCAACAATTAGGTAAATGAAAATTGAAACTACAATGAGATAACATTTCACACCTAGTAGACTGGCCGCTATTAAAACGTCAGAAAACTGTAAATGTGTATGTGGGGGAATGTAGAGAGATAAGAATGCTTATTCACTGTTGGTGGGAATGTAAAATGGTACAGAAGACTGTTTGGCAGTTCCTAACAAAGTTAAATATAGACTTGACATAGGACCCGGCAATAACATGGCTAGGTACATACCCAGAAGAATTAAGAGCAGTGACACAAATTCACATTTGCGGACCAATGTTCGTAGCAGCCTTATTAAAGATAGCCAAAAGTTGGAATCAACCCAGGTGTCCATCAACTGATGAATGGATACACAAATTTTAGAGTATACACATGATGGAATATTATGCAATTTTAAGAAGAAATGAAGTGAAACCTATGACAACATGAGTGAACCCGGAGGACGTTATGTTGAATGAAGCAAGCCAGACACAAAAGGACAAATACTGTAAGATTGAACTATAATGAACTCAGCATATTATGTGAAATATACATATATTATGTGAAATATGAATATGGGTAAAATTCTATATATAAGACCACTTTTCTTTGAAGCTGAACAAATGTAGGTTAATCCTACAAAAAGTTAATATCAGACCAAAAAAACTATTATACTTAGTGAAAAGGGCCAGACATACATGTTGTATGATTCCATTTATACAAAATGTGAATATAAATCAATTTGTAAAGTTGAAATTAGATTAGTGGATATATAGGGCTGAGGAAGGAATACTAAGGGGTGTGGAGTCTTTCTTTTGCAAGTAATGAAAGTGTTCTATAATTTCTGAGATGATGAAAGTACAGCATTGTGATTATACTAAAAGCCATTGATCATACACTTTGGATAGATCATATGGTATAAGGATACATCTCAATAAAATTGCTTAATAAACAAATAAATAATTGTGCAAGAATAGCGAGGCATAACAGCAATGTACAGCAGGGGACAAATAGAGAGATTGAGACATGAGGAATTTTCTTTTTTGTCTGTTTTTTGTTTATTGTTATCATTTTTGAACAGTGAAAATGCTCTAATGGTGATTGGAGTGATGAACATGCAACCGTGAGATTGTGCCACGTACCTCACCACTTTGTGGAATTCCTTTAATAGTTCTAGTATCTAAATTGTGTATTTTTCAGGATTTCCTCTATGTAGGATTACATTACTGCAAATAGGAAAAGTTATACTTCATTTTTGTATTGGATTCTGACGTAGGCACTGACAAGCTTTTTGCAGGAAAATCATGAGATCCAATGTACATTTCAGAATATTCATTCTAGCGCCCATATGAAGAATGGATTGGGAAAGGAGCAAGAGTAGATTTAATGAAACACAGAAAGAAATTTTTGGAGGTGTTTGGGGAGGGTGTTGATGTCCAGACTATGATAAGAATGTATTAATTCATGAATCGATAATACCTTGGATATCTGAGGGGTGAGACACTGGGATGAAGCCCAGTGCTGACTCAAGCATGACTCTCAAACTATTACTTAAGTAGCAGGGATAATGACACAATTTTGCTTAAGACTTGGAATCCATGGAAAGGAAAAGTGGCGCTAGGCTGGGGACAGGTTTAAAGGTATTTTAATGCCAGCCTAAGAAGCTTGTATGTCATCTTGGAGTCATTAAATCATGACCTTGATCAGGATCCCATGTAAGGTATAAAGCAGAATGAATTCAGGCCCTTTTGGGCAATGGAATTAAAGTAAGCTTTCTTAAGTTGAGTTGAGGAGTTTCTCTCTCTCCTTCCAGGGCTCGCACTTGTCTGATTCTACCAGTCCCCAGGAACCTCTACCCCAGAACTAGGACTTACAAAAACATTCAAGAATGGGTGTTAAAACTCTAAGCCCCGATATTTAAATCTCTAGCTCATACCAGATTCAGAAGTCCTCAAGAATTAGACCTTCACTTCAAGTTCTGAGACCAATCACATGTCAGATCAAATGCATCACTCCACATTCATACAACTCTTTTCAGTCTCATGTCAATGCATGCAGTCTTGATCCCACATCCCAAACTCATGCATATACTCTTCCTTTACCATATGCAGAGCCAAGCAAATATTTCTTCTTGGAAAACTAGAATAATCAATTTCAGCCACCAAACCAGGAACTAAGATAAGAAAAATTCATTTGCATGTAGGGTCTTTTTAGGTTCATCATGAATTGTTAAGGAGACATTTTTCCTCAAACTAATATTGGGGTAGTGCCAGCTGGACATGAGTCCCGTTAACTTTTGAGAGATCCTTACCCAATTTGGAATGCCCAATAATCTTTTGCCTAATCTGCATAATATTCATCTACACACACCTTACTCTTCAATTACTTCAAATATTGAAAAGATTTCACCAGCAGCTCTGACCACAATAAAACTGCACTGCAGCATGAGTGACATATCATCCTCAATCCTACTTGGAAGGGAGTGAATAAATCTCTTGTCGTCTGTGTATGTTGTCTAGGTGTTTCTCGTGTTACATGAGCTCTGCCATCCACAGCTTCAGGTATCATTAACTGACCAAATCAGAGGAGGAAAGCTTGAGTGTGGGAGGCCATAATTTATGTGGTAATCCCAAAACACAGAACTCTCTTCCTTAGCAATTGATCATTTGTGTGTGTGCATGCATGATGTACATATCTGTAAATTCCCTGCCAAGATAGTTGCCATAAGCCTTTTATTTTTTATTCCAGGGCTGTAGAAATATGGAGGTGTTGCCTGTGTCATAGGTGTTTTCTGTGGCAGAGAGTAAATGGGTGTACTTTTCAGCTATTATTCTCTGCCTTAGGCTGAAAAAGGACAAGAGTTTCCCAATGTAACTTCATGTTCCCAACAAAGCACAAATATTGGAGGAAACCTTCTGTAGGTTAGAAATAGATCCATAGAACTTGCTGGTCTATTTATTTTAGCATGCTTTACAAGGGCTGAGGAGCAGAAAAGAGTGTCTCATTTTAGGAATTCAAAATGAAATTTTATTTCTGCATTGCTCTTAAGCTATTGATTTGAAATATTTGTATTTAGCATGTCTGTTCCTTCCCCAGGTAGGGACACATTGGCTTCTGGGTGTTTCTGGTCACATGAATGGTTTGGAGACCAACATCTACTATTTAGGGCACATTGTGTGGCTACCCTGGGCCTTAGTGCATGAAGCTGTCACTCGCCATGTTGGACACTGGAGAGAACAATGCCAGGAAGTTCTTACCTGAACACTGCCTGGCATGACCCATTCTTGACATATTATTCTTCTGATGCAATAAGTGCCATTCCACTGAATGGGTCTGATTAATTGGCAAGAGTTAGAACTAAATGAGCCTGGGGAGGAGGAGGTCCCTGGGACCTTGTTCTCCATGGACTTGGATGAAATCATAGCATCTAGGGGTGAGCAGGATGAGCCTCAAAAATATTTTCCAACTCTTGTTTTTCACCTGGGCACAGGACTTCAGATGCAGTGTCCCAGGGCAAGAAGTATTCCAGATGTCCTAATTGTCTGAGTAGGTTGAAAAGCTTAACAAAAATAAGTCATTGGAGTCATTATAGTTGCCTCTATGTTTCACACTAATATCGTATACACATATACGTATTTATATAAATATAAGCTTGAGGCTACATGTACCATTTCAACTCTGCCTTCCCTATGCCTTGCACATACGTAAGGCTTTGGCTGAAATTCATGGAGAAACTTCTGAGATGCTCCAACTGATTTTTACTTTCCTGCTCCTCCTGCAGCTTCCCCTTTCTGCATGTCGTTTAGCTGATCCCACCTGCTTCCTCAGAATGAAACCCAGTGTATTTAAGAATGGGGATCTGATTATTGGTGGTTTCTTCCCCCTTTATACATTTCTAACAAACAATAGGTTCTTCATGAATCACATGAAGGAAGTCTATTTCCAGAAGTAAGTGCCTTTTCATGTATTTTCTGCCTGATTATTATGATGAATGTTGCCTGGGCAAATTGTAGATAGCTAGATCAACATACTCTGCATCGCTTGTCTTCCCTTTCCCACCGGCTCCCCCTACATCCCTGAATGTCCATAATTTATTTTGCCTCTTTCCACTGGATTTATTTTTTTCTTTTAAAGGGGAAGGAGAGTATTCTCATTTGTCTTGCAGTTCCCATGATTTTCTATTTTCTTCTGCTGGAATCTGAGACCGTCACAACCACCAAACTCCACTGTCCTTGCCTCTCCTCCTGCCTCGGCTGCCACAAGCAGGGGAAGAAGAGAGATCCGTTAGTAACACAATCCACTGGCATTAGGGCTGTGCCAAGAGGTTACAGAAAAATGTCTCTTACCCAAATCAAGGGTCAGCTAATGCCTCTTTTGTGTGTATAATCTCTAGTATTCCTACCAAGATGCCACTGGTATCTGGGTCCCACTTGCACGGACAGACTTCTTACTGTACACATCTGGCTACTCTTTGAAATATCTTTGTATCATAGCCTGCCATGGATCCTCCATGCATCCTTGAGCATCCAGGCAGACTAGAATTAAGAAATGAATGATCTGTGAGAAATTTTCAACTCCAGTGTGGTTCTGATTCACTTGGATATTTAAACAACCTCTGGTTTTAGATTTCTGTGAATGCCAGTTCTGTTATCTGATGTTGTAATTAATAAATCAATGAAGCAAAATTTCAGGGGATTCCAGCATATATTTTCTGCTCCTGTGAGAATGGGGATTTTAGCTGAAGAAAATGATGGCTTACTGGTTTTTTGAAAGTGCCAGAAGCAAAGGTTTTACAAACAGATGTTCCCATTTGTGACTGGGTATAGCAGGGTTAGGAATTTGGAGCCTCTTCCTATGATTGAAAGAGCTTGTACTTATTTTTTTATTCCTTTTCAATTCCAGATGTTTGTTTCCTTATCTCATTCATTCTTTGACATTCCTGTAATGCTTCCCTATTTATATCCTTCCCATAATTTCCAAAATGCATTTGTCACATTGTTGTCGATATATGTGATGCACACACATCCTTTTGACGGTTTTCTCTCAGCCAGTGTTGGGGCTGCAAAGTTAAGAGTGGTTGATTCAGGGACATTCTGGCCTGAATCTCCCAGGAAAGAAGACACGTTTGAATTATGTGTCCCAACTTGCTTTAAGCACTCTGTGAGGTGGAGGGAAAGAGCGTGTGTACTGTCATAGCAGGAGAGAATAAATGTTTTTCTTCTCATCCTCTGCTGTCCACTCAGACCACCTCAAGGAAAGTGAACCTTGGAAGATCTGCTCTTTTGAGACAGGTAACCTGGAAACCCTGTCTGAAACTTAATAGAACACAACTGCAATTATATAAGGCTTTCTTAACTGGCTGAATCATCCACTAGGCTCAGAATGCACAGTGTTAGGATCACAAGAAAATGTTTTAATGTCCTTTAAAATCAGAAGGGAATACTACATTTTTGGTCAAAGAAAATAACATGTTGGTCTTTATAAGAACTCAGTTATGAAAGATAATGTTTAATGTTTATTTATGGAAATAGAGGCTCAAGATGACCCTGAATGTCATAATGACCTTCCTTATCATATTCTTTACTTTTTGTTGCATAAAAATGGGTATATAGCAAGGATGATACCACTCTGTCCCCATTCCTCCTGGTTTATAAGAAAACCTGGTTTTCTTTAAAACAAGATGCCATAACTATGTTTTCTATAAATACATTTCTACAATGATTATTCTGATTTTTAAGTAGTTTTATTGATTTATAGTCACATTATATACAATCCATCCAAAGTGCACAGTAAATGGCTTTTAGTATAATCACAGGGTTGTGCATTCATCACCACAAAAGAATTCAGAACAATTACATGTCTCCAAAGAGAAAAACAACACACCCTTTAGCCCTCACCCCTCAATCCCTGAATCATACTGCAGCCCTAAATAACAATTAGAATCTAGCTCCACCTTTATAAACTAATATATAATTACATTTTATATAAATGGAATCATAAAATGCATTGTGTAGTACATTGTGTCTGATTTCTTTCACTTAGCATAATGTTGTTTTTTTGCCTGATATCAGCATCTTGCAACATTCACAAACATTTGTTCAGTTTCAAAGAAAAACAGTCTTATATATGCAATTTTGCACATATTCATATGTTTCATTATGGTATACAGTCCATGTCATTGATTTTAGCTTTCCTTCTTGTACTATACATAACCTTAGACTTTCCCTTTCAACCACTGTCATACCCACTTAATAGCACTGTTAGTTACAAGCAGTATAATGTGCTTTTACCTTTTCTATTCATTTCCAAAGATTAACAAACAACTTTTTTCTTTACTAATTCTGCACAGATTAATTCTCAGCTTTCCATTCTCTGGTGACCTATATGCTCTGTATTAACTCCATGAGTTTACACAATAAATTTAGTTCATAATAGTGAACAAATAACAGTACAAATACATTATGACATTAAATACACTTGCTTCACTCAACATAATTTCCCCCAGGTTCACCCATGTTGTCACATGATTCAATGACTTCATTTCTTCTAACAGCAGCAAAATCTTCCGTCTTGTCTATACTTCACAGTGTGTTTATTCTTTCATTGTTTGATGGACACCTGTGTTGTATCCATCTTTTGGCAATTGTGAATAACACTGCAATGAACATCAGTGTGCAGATTTCTGTTTGTGTCACTGCTCTCAGTTTTTCTGGGAATATACCTAGTAGGGGTTTTGCTGGGTCATGTGGAAAATCTATATTCAGATTCTTTAACAACTGCCAACAGTACTCCGCAGTGGCTGTACACATTCCCACCAACAGTGAATAAGTGTTCCTATCTCTTCATATCCTCTCTAACACTTTTAATTTTCTGTCTTTTTAATAGTGGCCATTTTAATAGGTGGGAAATGATATCTCACTGTAATTTTGATTTGCATTTCCATAATCACTAGTGATGTTGAAATTTTTTTAATCTTTTGTTTTTACCATATGTATTTCTTCTTTGGACAAATGTCTATTCAAGTCTTTTGCCCATTTTTTAATTGGGTTATTTGTCTATTTATTGTTGAGTTTTATAATCTCTTTATATATCATGGAAATTAAATCTTATCAGATATATGATTTCAAATTTTTTCTCCCCTTGAGACAAAGTCCTTTGAGATGCAAACATATTTAATTTTAAGGAGGTCCCATTATCTATTTTTTCTTTTGTTGCTCGTTTTTTGGGTGTAAGTCTCAAAGAAACCACCACCTACTAAACTGTCTTGAAGATGTTATACTACTTTTTTTTTTTCTAGTAATTTTATGGTTCTGGCTTTTATATTTAGCTCTTTGGTCCATTTTGAGTTGATTTTTGTATAATAAGTGAGAAAAGGGTCGTCTTTCATTCTTTTGATTAAGGATATCCAGTCTCCAAGCATAATTTGGTAGACTATTTTGTCCCGGTAATGTGGACTTGGAAATTTTTTCATTAACCAGGTGGCTGTAGAGGTGAGAATTTACTTCTGGACTCTCAGTTCCATTCCAGTGATCAATGTGTCTATCTTTATGCCAATGTGTCAAGCAATTTTGATCTCTTTATCTTTGTATTATATTTCAATATTAGGCAGTGAATGTCCTCCCACATCACTCTTTTTTTAAGTATACTTTTGGTTATTGGGGTGCACTTTGCCTTCCAAATAAATTTAGTGATTGCCTATTCGATTTTTGTAAAGTAGGCTGTTGGAATTTTGATTGGTATTGCATTGAATCTATAAATCAGTGAGGGTAGGATTGACATCTTACCTATATTTAGTCTTCCAATCCATGAATACGAATATCTTTCCACTTGTTTAGGTCTTCATTGATTTCTTAGAATAAATATGCAGTTTTCTGACTAAAAGTCTTGTATATCTCTGGATAAATTGATTCCTAGGTATTTGAGTCTTTTTCTTGCTATTGAAAATAGAATTTTTTCCTGATTTCTTCTTCAGATTGTTCAATACTAGTGTACAGAAATATTACTGATTTTTGCGTGTACATTTTATATCCTGCCATTTTGCTGAAATCATTTATTAGCTTAAGTAGCTTTATCATAGGTATTTCAGAATTTTCTAAATATAGGATTATATCCTCTGTGAAGAGTGAGATATTACTTCCTCTTTTCCTATTTGGATGCCTTTTTGTTTCTTATCTAGTTGCTCTAGTTAGAACTTCTAGCTCAATATTGAATAGCATGACACTGGGCATCCTTGCCTTCTCCTGATCTTAGACAGAAACCTTTCAACCTTTCCCCATTGAGTACCATGTTGGCTGTGGGTTTTTCAGGTATGCTCTTCATTATACTGAGGGATTTTCCTTTTATTCACAGTCTTTCTATCAAGATTATTTTCTTGTGCCCCTCTCTCTTCTGGGTGTTCTAAACCCTAAAACATTTTGTCCAGGAATTTCTGCCTCTCTTCTAGCTATCTATCTGGGACAGAAGTGAGTCCTTTGTCTTTCTAATTTGCCATCTTTGAGGAAGTCTTCTGTGATCATAATTCTTCTTATTTATAATATTCTTTTTTATTTTTTTAAAGATACTTAGGTTACATGTTACATAAAAAATATGTGGGGGGTGAGGGCATGTGGCTCAAGAGATTGAACTCCCTCCTATCACATGGGATGTCTTGGGTTCAGGTCCCTGTGCCTCCTGGGGAGGATGGGCTGACACCCACACCTGCCACAAGGAGAGCTCAGTGTAGCACCTGCTGCAACAAGAGCTAGTGCGGCCACAGTGAGAGCTAAATGCCTGCACCCCTCCACAAGGAGAGGTAGATGCTGCCCCCTGTAGCAACGAACAGACATCTAAAAGTGCAGATGCCACAAAGTCAGCAGACACCACAGCTCACAGTGAGCAGATGTGGCTCAGGCCATTTGGCATTCCCCTCCCACGTGGGAGGTCCTAGGTTCGCTCCCCAGTGCCTATTGGAGAAAGGCAAGCAAACAATGAGCAGAGAGACAAGAGAACAATCTGGGGGAGGGGTGAGGGATAAATTAAAAATAAATAATTAGGGAAGCAGATGTGGCTTAAGCGACTGGACTTCTGCCTACCACATGGGAGGTCCCAGGTTTGGTTCCCAGAGAAGAGGAGCAGATATACAGAGAACAGAGCAAATGGACACATAGAGCAGACAATGACCACAAACAATGGGGGGGGGATAAATAAAATAAATCTTTAAAATTAATTAATTAATTAAATAAATAAGTGAAAAATAAGATTAAAAAAAATAATATGGGGGATTCCCATATGCCCCGCTCCCTACCCCTCACACATTTTCCCACATTAACAACATCATTCACTAATGTGGAACATTTATTGCAATTTATGAACACAGAATATTATACTCTTAAGTCTCACGTAATTTTAATCCAACACTAATTTTTGTGTCTTTATTGATTTCTAATATTTTGTTACTATAATTAAGACTATAATGGGAATACAAAGATCAATCTGTGTACTATACTCTGAGACAAGGAAATGAAATCTTTGTAGTAAAGTTGTTCAGTGCAAAGTTTAGTATATTTTACAGGCTTTTTTTTTTAATTTTTTATTTTTTTTACTGTGGGTAAAAATCAAATTTTTCACAATACATACCAGTATTTGTAAAATGACATGTAAATACATATGCATATATGTGCATTTGTTTACATAAATGTTATTTGTTATATATACATATATATATATTTTAAAGGTGCTTAGATTACCTAAATATTACTCAGAAATTACAGGGATTCCCATGTTCCCCACCACCCACACCTCCAACAACATCACACAACACCATTCCTCATCCATGTGGTACAACACCCGCAATGGATATACACATCCTGGGGCCTTGCCACCGAGCATAGACCACAGTTCACATCACAGACCACACTCTCTCCCACCCAGTTCTGCATGGTGTATTCTGATGGAAAATGGCCTACATCTCTCGCCACTACGCCACTCAGGACAAACCCCAAAGTCCCAAAAAAGCCCCTGTGTTTCAACTGCCCCTCCTCTCCTTCCCCAAAAATGTCCAGTGGCCACCGGCTCCACCTCACTGTCACTTCCATTGCTTGAACCACAATATGTCTACAACAGAACACCACCAAGTCCACTCTAGTCCACAGCTCCTCCCCCAATCTTGAGGGGTCTTGGATGGTGATATCCACTCCACCACCAAGTAAGAGAGGGCTTATATCCCATGGATACAGTGGATGGGATTATCTTGCCTGCAGCTGCAGGCCCTCTCCATTCCCTGGGATGTCTGTTGCCCATCGTCATCTCCTCGCCACATTACTTGGATGAGTCCATTGAGCTGTAGGGTAGGAGTTGCAGCTCCACCGAGATTCCAGGCACAGCTGGCACATAGGTGGGCCAGAGGATACAGTCTCTGGAAGTACACCTAAAAACTCCTGCATCACCTATAGGTTTGAGTAGAAGGGACTGATGGACCATGAGCAGTGATGACTTATTTGAGTCCAACTCTGTCACTCTCAGGAACACAGATGCCAATGAAGAGCCCACTAATTTGGCATCAATCTCTGGGGCTATCCCAACTTGTATAGGACCTGGGTGTCACCAGACCCCTCAGGGGTCCCTAAGTGTGAGGTGATATCCACTTTGGTGTTCTATGTGATACTACTGAGGTGTGCATAAGCATTACCTCTAGGATGACCTCCCGACTCTCTTTGAAGTCTCTTAGCCACGTGCACTCATTTCTCTTTAACTTTTCCCCCTTTTATTCAAGGTCTTTTTCCGATCGTGCTGCCAGTTGGCACTTGGTATTAATCCCTCGTTGCCAGGGAGGCTCATCCCCGGGAGTCATGTCCCATGTTGGGGGGAAGGTAATGCATTTTTAAGAATATTGCCAAGGAAGCTCCCAGAGATGCATTAATTGACATTTTCACTAACTGTAAAGGAAAGGATCTATTTTCTTCACATTTTTTAAAATAATTTGATAAATTGGTATTTGAAAATATATCTCATTGACCATATTTGCATTTATAATAATATTTATAAATACATTTGCATTTATTATATTAATAGTTGATCATATTTTCTTGGGTTAATTGATTTTAACAATATATTGTTTGATGAGAGGTCTTATCTGCGTTTGGACATTTTTCTATTCAACTACAGGCCTTCTCACTTTTTAAGAAATAGAAGTTACTGAAAATAAGAAGTATTTGGTTAAAAAAAATTCCTTTTTAAGGTTGTTGCTCAACTTTATAAAAGTAAACTTATGAAAGTAAACAGTTACCTAAATTGCTAATACTCTATTTAATACTCTATTAAAGATGGTTCTTCTAGTGGCAGTTTTTTTATTTTTTTATTTTATGACTCTCAAAAAGAGAAGGATTATGTTTGTAAACTTATCTATTCATCTGAGTGTACTACCCTTGATTGCCTTTTTTTATTAGACTACATCAGTAAGGTATGACTCAAGTTGTTTCCCACCCACTTGATGGGTCAGATATAAACAGACACTCACAAGACATACAAGAAGAGGGAGCTCTGTCATTTTTGATCCTGCCATGTGACAGAAATAAGGCTCAATCAGCTGAGGCCCCGGGGAGAGATAAGGTGATAGTTTACAACTGAGATTGGGAAGAGATTAGAACAGCTCAGACTGATAAAGAAGGTCCTGAAAGAAAAAAGCCCTATGCCAAGAGAAATAAGACTATAGGATCATTTAAGCACAAAGTTTCAAGTGGTTTGGCCCACAGAACTCAAGATAAAAAGGAAGCCCAGAAGGGAAGAAGAGACCAGGCAGAGATCACCTGCAATCTTGCTTCAACATGTGGCAGCTGACTTTATTGAGAAAGCACCTCTTGTGGTGCCTGTAGTTGGACTTTGTATGGCCTTGGGACTGAAAGTTTTATCCCAAATATATACCCTTTTAAAAGTCAACAGATTTATGGTACTTTGCATTGACATCCCCTTGGCAAATTAATAGAGCATTTTTAAATGAAAAACAAAACAAAACAAAACATGAATTTCATGTAACATAAAATCTGATCACACTTCTCTTGTTCTGTCTGCCTTTTTGAAATGGCTCCTAATCTACAATTTTATAAATAGATATGCTAATAATAGAACTTTGTTTTTCTTTATGAAAACTGGAACATTTTTTATCTCAAGTATGAATTAGATTACCTCAATTTCATATTGCAAAATTATTTACTTTCACCACTAATTAAGCAATTTATGTTTCCTCTACTGGTTTTCAATACCATCTTGATGATGCATGAAACATTTATTAATACAGAGATCGTTGCTATATTTCCTATTCTGTCCTAGTGATATATCTATATCTTTCAGTGTCATTACCATCTTCTTTAAAATATTGTGGCTAGTTAATAATTGCAATTATTAGAATTGCTAAGTCAATTTCTCCATGTATTATTCTCCATTATTTCCACTAATTTCCTGAACTTCTCATGATTCCAGGAAACCTCTAAAGCTATATCACCATTAACTTCAAAAATAGCTACCTGCAACTTTTTTTTAACATTTTGTGATATCATATATACAACTCAAATATTCCATTTTGAGCACTGTCATGTGTACAATTTAGTGGTGTTTATAATATAATAATATTGTGCTACCATAAGTATCCATTCCATCAACATTTCATCATCTGAAACAGAAACTCCTCACTTACTAATTTATAACTCCGCCTTCCTCTCATCCTCTGGGCCCTGGTAACTTGTAATTTACTACCTTTGTTCACTTTTATAGAACTTTTTTTCATATATATTATATATATATAATTTTTTAATTTTTTTAAAGTTATTTAGATTACATAAATGGTACATAAAAATATAGGGGATTCCCATATGCTGCAATTCCTACACCTTCCACATTTTTCCACATTAACAACATCTTTCATTAGTGTGGTCCATTCATTACAATTGATGAAAACCTTTTAGAGCATTGCCACTAAGTGTGGATTATACTTTACATTGTAGATTACACTCTCACCTGCACGATTTTGTAGGTTATGGCAAGATATGTAATGGCCCGGATCTGTCATTGTAATGTCATTCAGGAAAATTCCCAAGTCCCCAAAATGCCCCCATATTTCACCTGTATTTCCTGCTTATTGCCCTCCTCTAGTGGCTACTGCCTCCATGTGAATGATATAATTTCTTCCATTGCTAGAATCACAATAATTCTATAGTATAATACCTGTAAGTCTACTTTAGTCCATAGTTCAGTCTCCAATCCTGAGAATTCTGGGATGGTGTTGCCCACTCCACCTCTAATTGAGAAGAGGCTTTGATCTCATGGGACTGATGGATGGGACTCTCTTGCTTGCAGTTGTAGACTTTCTCAGTCTCTGGGATGGTTGTTGTCCATCATCATCTCCTTGTTAGTTGTCCGGGGTGAGTCCAATGAACAGGAGAGTAGGTATTGCAACTCTGTTAATTTTCAGGGCCCAGCTGGCACATGGACAGCCCAGAGATTAAAGTCTCTTGGATGTACACCCACCAACTCCAGCACAAAATACAGGCTCAAATAAAAGGGACAGAAGGGGAACATGTAGAGAAGTTATTAGTCCAACTCTGTCACACTCAGGAGGACAAACTTCAAAGTAGGGCCACTGGTAACGCAACAAACTCTGGAGCTATTTGCCATGACCATATGTCCTGGCACTAGGCTAAGCTGCAAATTCAAGAGCAAAAGGCTTGCAAGCATAGTCATCATCATCAAGAGTCCATCAACGGACCATCCTTCCTGACTAATCATTGCCCATGCACTTGAGAGACTGTTGCTGTTCCATTAGAGAATGTGGCAGAGCTCCCCAGGGTGGAAATTCAATAAACTTTCAGTTCTTGAGAATCTCCACCCACTGTGGCAATGCTCCATAAATATTTGAACATATATATATGCCTTATATATATGCCCAGGTAAACTTCCTCTCATGCATGCCCCATCACTGACACCGCACCCCATTGATCATTCCCTGCTATAGTAGTAACCATTCTGTGATCCAAAACCTCTTCAAAAATGAAACCAAGAATATTGCCAAATTTGATTAATAGGAAAATGAAACAATAATGATAGGTTTAAACATAAGATATAAAATACATAATAATTTAGAAAAGCTAAATAAAAAATAAAGTAAAAAAGGGATTGGATTATTAAAAATAAATGAAAAACATTAAAAGTAAAATAAACTAAAACAAAATATATTATTTTTTACTTTTCCTTTCATCACTGTAATAACAGTTGTCCTGTATGTACAGTGGCATCTTCCATTTTTTCCCCAGTGTCTTTTTTTTTTTTTTTTTAATATATTGTCTTCAAACAAGTTTTAGGTCACAGTATGGTCACATACAGAATATAAGGCACTCCCATATACCCAACAACTTTTATAGAATTTTCATAGGCTATTGACATATTTGTAATGTTTTTAATGCTTTTATGTTCCTTAATGGAATTTTATGATGTTGTCCATGGTAGACAGAGCAATTTTTAAGTCTACTACTTTCTTGCATATTTTCCAGTAAAGGTTTTATAGGTTAATATCAATTATATTATAAGTTAATATCAATTATATTGAAAAGCCATTGACAGTTGTATATATTTGTTTGAGTATTATCTATTACAAATCATTTTCTCATTTTCTCTTGGGTATCCCATGAGAAGAATCTTATCCCCAGCAAAACACTGTGGCTTGTTCCTTTCTTTCCATTCTATTTTCCCTGTTATTTTATTGTATTATCTGATAGGCTAGAAATTCGAGTAAGGTAGTAAGTAATTCTGGTACTAACAGAAGTTGTACTTACTCTTGATTTTAATGGGAATGCATTTTGCTCAGAGATTCTGTAAGAAGTTTTCATCCCACAACACCTGAGGCATATGGCACTCTGCATCAGTAAGCTTGGCTTATCACATTGGTTTATTCAGAACTAGAAGGGGGAGATTATGTGGTGTCCAGATCAGCCCCTGGGTGGGGGTGATTCCGCTATGCCTGACCCTTACCACCTTCAATTGTGATTCACCATCTTTGCATTAATAAAATCTAGGTTCTGATTCTGACAGTGTTTTTATGTTGTTTTTAATCATATTAAGGATATGATCATCTCCTAAATTAATATGTTCAGTTTGAAAGATGTTCAATTTTATTAAATGTTTTATCTATTTCAATGAGCCTATAGATTTTTTTATTCTTGCAGAAAAGTGAAGTTTGATAGTAAACAATTATCTAAATTGTTAATACTCTATTAAAGATGATTCTTTATTCATATTTCCTTCTTGATATTGGTCAAGCTTATGCTGTTCCTTCTTTTACTGTATGTGGAAGAGTTTTCCAAAAGATGATTCAATTTATTTTTCATTAAGCCTGTACCATTTTTTTTCTTTGTAAAATGTGCTTACAAGACACATTTGAAAAAAAAGGAAAACATTTAAGCCAAGGTATGCAATCAGATATAAAGTTACCTGAGGCAAATAGTAATCAATATAAATCAGAGGTAGCTATATTTTTACCAGATAAGATAGATAAGGTTAAAATGCATTTATAGGAATCAAGTGTTCAATTCATAATGATAAAAATGTTCAACTCATCACAAAGGTATAGCAATTGTTATATATTAAATGAAGATATTAAAGCCTCAAATACATAAAGCCATATGTATCTAACAAATATTAGTTATGTTTAAAAAAAGATTAACAAGTTTGATTTATTGGACATATTTGGAAACCTTTGTCCAATTATTGAAGAATATTTATTCTTCTCAAGCACGCAGGGAACATTTATCAATATTAGTAGGATGTAAGTCAAAGCTCAACCAAAGATCGTATTTTATAAATACAAACAACTGTATCATTCTTTTTGGAATTTCAAATCCCAGGCAAATGAAAATGAAAGGAATTTTATTTGGCCTGGGAAATGATTTCTTAGTAAATAAAGTTGAACTGTGCACAAATCTGCAGTAAAGAGGAAAAGAACTAGGGTCACTTGGAGGAAGTACTGCTGAAGGTCTCAATTAATTATTAATATTTATACACTTAGTATCTTTTAATTAAGAAATGGATTATACAGTTTTTAGGCTTTACACTGTTATGTCCCTTACATTCCTAAAGTGTTTCCAATCCTTTTAGGTAAAGGGAAGGCTCACCTTCCCCTTCAGCTTTTTGCTTTTCCCAAATGTTCCTGCTTTGCATGATTCCACCTTCACTGGGGCACTGGGGCCTTTCTCAGATTATTCATTTCTTTAATAAATTTTAAATTTTATTTTTTAAGGAGCTTTAGATTACAAAAATGTTATATTAAAAAATATGGGAGATCCCCATATAATGGATCTGTCCTTCTCCCATAATCTCTCCACCAATATCTTTCATTACTGTGGTATATTTGTACAATTGATGAACACATATTGAAGCATTGTTACTAATCATAGTATATAGTTTACATTATGTTTTACATTTTGCACAGCAAAATTTTATAAGTTTTGACAAAATGTTATTACTATGACAGATACCATTTATACATTTTGTCAAAGATTGTTCATTTTTAATGATGGAAGATCCAATATTTTGATGGGGTAGAGGCTTAGGATAATTGACTGTCAGTCTTCTAGTGAGGCCTCTCACCCCATAGATGTTATGCCTCTCTGCCTGTCCCATCCAATTCTGCCTATGCTGTAGAACTGAAGTGTTAAGTTGATATACCCTTCAGTTGGAATTGCTCTATCTTTGTCCCCATGTCAATATTACTGCCATTCTACAAAGCATTTAATGATGTGTTAATGAAAAAAAAAATTTTGGTTCCAGAACCAAAGAACAAATTAAAAATCCTACCATGAGAGTGGTCTGCTTTTACATTCATTACACTTTCCTTTGTAAATAATGTCATCATCCTCCGTGTTTGTATAATTCAGTCAGGGCTGTGTAGACACTTTTAACTCTTTTAGCTTTATCCAAAGCATTAAGGCCTCAGGAGAACCAGGTCTTCCACCCATAATTTGGTCATTATATTGTATTTTAAGATAATGATGATTTGAATCTTTTGCCTAAATATCCCTGTGTCCTCCATACAGTTTTCAGACCAAGAACTACCAGTATCTTCTGGCCTTGGTTTTTGCCATTGAAGAGATCAACAGGAACCCCCACATTTTACCCAACATTTCTCTGGGCTATGATCTCTATAACGCCCTACAAAGTGAACAGAGGACATTGGAGAGTCCCATCTTTTGGCACTCAGGGCTGGGCAAGGTGATCCCTAATTACAACTGTAGGAAAAAGAGCAAGTCTGTAGCTGTCCTTATAGGAACAACATGGGCAATTTCTGCCCAGATTTGGACACTGCTGGAACTCTACAAAATTCCTCAGGTGAGCCTGGGTTGAGGGGAGGAGAGTTGAAATCATGTCTTCTTTGGTGCCATTTTTAGGTTCCTTTCAAAAAACATTGAAATGAAGGAATTGTGCTTCTGCATCTCTCAAAGGGTACAACTAGTATAAACAGACTTGTTGACATGTGCACATGTCCTCTATTTGGAATAGAAAGAAGGATGAAGGGGAAGGAGAAAAAGGAACTTCCCAGATCTTTGAGGTGGATCAATTATTTTCTAAAAAGCTCTCAAGAATTGGGGAATATTTAGAAAAGAGAATGATAAAACTTTCCCTTCTGCCACTTTCCACCATTCCTTAATATTCATAGGGACTGAAATTGGGCTTCTCACCCATCCTCTTGTCATGTTGGTTTATTTTCTCCTTCCCCTTTAACTTACCTTTGGTCTTTATGACCGACACCTGAGTGATGGCCAGTTTCCATCGCTCTATCAGATGGCACCCAAGGACACATCTCTGGCCCTTGCCATGGTCTCATTGATGCTGCATTTCAGCTGGACCTGGGTGAGGCTGGTCATCTTAGAAGACAAGACAGGGGTTCAGTTTCTCTGGGACTTGAGAGGAAAGATGGAAAAGAATGGAGTCTGTGCAGCCTTTGTGGAAATGATTCCCATCACTGAGAGGTCATATTTCTCATTGCACTGGCAATATCACTCATGGATCAAAGAGTCATCAGTGAATGTGGTGGTCATTTATGGTGACACTGACTCACTAATAGGTTTGAACTTTCATAGATGGGAATATTTAGTGATAGGGAAAGTCTGGATCACAACTTCACAATGGGATTTTACCAACAGTGAGAGAAACTTTTTACTTGACTCATTCCATGGGACTCTCATTTTTTCACACCACCACAGTGAGATACCTGGTTTTAAAACATTCATGCAGACAATTAATCCTTCCAAATACCCAGAAGACGTTTGCCTCACTAAATTATGGTTCATTTCTTTTAATTGCATGCTTTCTGAATCTGATTGCCACACACTGGGGAATTGTCCTTCCAATGCTTCCTTGGAATTGTTGCCTTGGCAGGAGTTTGACAAGGTCGTGAATGAAGGAAGTTATAATGTGTATAATGCAGTGTATGCTGTGGCTCAGACCCTTCATGAAATGCTTCTTCAACGAGTAGAAATGAAGTCAGTGGGAAATGGAGAGAGGCTGGTGTTTGAACCCTGGCAGGTAATGACTCTTCCATTTGATAGAATGTGTATTTCAGAACATGTCATAAACGTGACTTTCTTGGCATTCTGCCTATGCTTAAGGCTAGTAGTTCAGGGTTCTTTCCCCCAAAGCACAGGAGTTGATAAACTTGTTTCACTCTCTTAGGTGGTAAATCTAGTCCTAGGTAGAAATGGTCATTAAAAAGAAGGTGCCAGTGGTAGGGAGGAAATCAGTTATGAATCAAGATCAAAGTTTGAGTTACTAAGGACCTCAAAATCCTGCCCACCTAATGTTTTCAATAGAAAACATCTAGACTTCTTCCTTGAAGCTCTTAAATGACAACAGGGAGATAAGTAGTTGTGTAAGTAACTAGCCCAAGCTGGGCACTCTGTTGAATACTGTACATAAATTATCTCATTTAATTCTGTAACCACTTCAAATATTGATAATCAGGCTGTATAAGATGACACTCTGGGAAGATTCAGATAGTAAGTAAGTTTAGTTAGATTTGATTCTTTTAAATAAAACATAGTCTACTCAAAGTACACAATTAATGGTATTTGGTATGATCACAGAGTTGTGCATTCATCACTTCAATCAATATGAGGGCATTTTCACTGCAATAATAATAATAATAATCAGAAAACAAAAAACTGACAAAAATCTTCTCCTTAACAATTACCTCTCAATCTCTATTCAATTGTTATTCATAGCTGCTATTCTGTTTCCATCTCTCTAATTTATTGGTACTTACATTTTTATAGATGAAGTCAAACAATATGAAATATCTTTAGTCTGGTTTCTTTCACTTAGTATATTTTGTTTTTTTACTCTTAATGAAAGATTATTATTATATTACTATACATTACTGCCCATAGTTTGCTTTGATTGTATTTTTGCCTGATATTAACATCTTGTAACATTAATGCAGATTTGTTCTGTTTCAAAGAAAAATAGTATTACATATGCAATATTACCCATAGTCATATTGTACATGAGGTTTCACTATGCTATACCATCCCATGTCAGATTAGTTTTCTTTATAGTAATATATAGGATCTTAGACTTTCTCTTTCACCCAGTATCATGCACTGCTGGTTACAAACACTAACATGTGCTTTCACCATTTCTAATCATTTCCAAAGATTTAAAAAAAACCTTTCTACCACAGATTAAACCTCATGTTTCCATTCTCTAATCTCTTTCTTTTTTCTACTAAACTATATTCTAGTTATTAACTCCATGACTGTACACAATATATTTAGTTCATAATAGCACGATCATAGAGTATTTATCATTTTGTGTCTGGATTGCTTTACTCAACATAGTGTCCTCCAAGTTCATCCATGTTGTCATATGCTTCATGACTTTATTTCTTCTTATGATAACATAATATTGCATCGAATGTACACACCACAGTTTGGTTTTCCATTCATCGATTGATGGACACCTATGTTGTTTCCATCTTTTGGAGATTGTGAATAATGCAAATATAAACATCAGTGTGCAGATATCTGTTAATGTCACAATTCTCGGTTCTTCTGGTTATATACCTAGCAGTGATATTTTTGGGTCACATGGAAAAACTTATACTCACCTTCCATAGGATCTACCAAGCAGGCCTCCATAGTGGCTGTACCATTCTTCATTCCCACCAACAGTGAATAAGTGATCCTATCTATCCATATGCTCCCCAAACTCTTGCCGTTTTTTGTCTTTTTGATAGTGGCCAATATAATAGGTGTGAAATGATGTGGCTTGCATTTCCCTAGTTGCTAGTGTTGTTGAACTTTTTTTTATATGTGTTTTTTTCACCATTTGTATTTCTTCTTTGGATAAATACACACCAAAACTTCTGCCCATTTTTAATTGTCATTTGTCTTTTTATTGTTGAGTTGTAGAACCTATATATCATAGATATTACACCTTTATCAGATATGTAATTTAAATTTTTTTCTCACATTGTGTTGGCTGCCTTTTCACCATTTGTACAAATTCCTTTGAGTTGCAAACGTGTTTAATTTTGAGGAGGTCCCATTTATCTATTTTTTTCTTTCATTTCTCCAGCTTTGGGTGTAAGGTTTAAAAGACTCCCACTTATTAAAAATCTTGAAGTTGTTTCACTACTTTATCTTCTAGTAGATTTATATTCTTGTATTTTATACTTAGATATTTGATCCCTTTTTAGTTGATTCTTGTGTAGGGAATGAGATAAAGGGTCCTTTCTTTTGGTTATTGATATCCAGTTTTCTGAGTATCACTTGTTGACGAGATGTTTTTTCACAGTAAAATGGATTTTGTAGGTTTGTCAAAACCATTTGGCCTTAGAGATGGTGCTCTATTTCTCAACTCTCAATTCTATTACTTAGTCAATATATCTATCTTTTTGCTAATACCATACCATTATGTTCACTGTGGTTTTATAATATATTTCAAGGTCAAACAATGAGATTCCTTCTTCACTCTCCATTTTTAGGATATCTGTTATTTCCAAATAAATTTGGTGATTCCCTTTTTGTTTTTTCAGTAAAGTAGGCTGTTGGAATTTTTATTGGCACTGTGTTGAATCTAGAAATCACTTTGGGTAAGACTGACATCTTTAAGATATTTAGTCTTCCAATTCATGAACATGAAATGTCTTTCCATTTGTTTAGGTCTTCTTTGAATTTTTTAAATTATTAATTTGTAGTTTCTATGTAAAGTTTCTTTACATTTTGGTTAAATTGATTCCAAAGTGTTTGAGTTTTTTTATTGTTATTACAAATGGATTTTTTCCTGAATTCCATCTCAAATTGTTCAGTACTAGTGTATAGAAACACTACTTATTTTTGTGGTATGATCTTGTAGCTTGCCACTTTGCTGAACTCGCTTTGTCACAGACATATCAGAATTTTCTAAATATAAGATCATGTCATTCAAGAATAGTGAGAGTTTTACTTCCTCTTATCTTATTTGGGTGTCTTTTTTTTTTCTTATCTAGTCGCTTTAGCTAGAACTTCTAGCACAATATTGAATAACAGAGGTGACAGTGGGCATCCTTGTTTGGTTCCTCATCTTAAAGGAAGAACTATCAACATTTACCCATTCAGTACAATGTTGGTTGTCTGTTTTTCATATGTGCCCTTTATCTATTGAAGAACTTTCCTTCTATTCCTATTTTTTGAACTGCTTTTATCAAGAAAGAATGATGGGTTTTGTCAAATGTTTTTTCTGCATCAGTTGAAATGGATCATGTTTTTTTTCTTCAATTTATTAATGTGGTATATTACATTAATTGATGGTCTTAGTGTTGTCTCACCTTTGTATACCAGGAATAATTCCGAACTGATTGTAGTGAATAATTCTTTTAATATGCTGTCACATTGTATTTGTAAGTATTCTATTGAGAAATTTTGAATTTATATTCATTTGAGAGATTTTTCTTTAATTTTAATTTCTTGTAGATTCTGTATCTGACTTTAGTATTAGGGTGATGCTGGCTTCATAAAATGTGTTGGGTAATTTTCCTCCTCTTCAATTTTTGGGAAGAGTTTAAACAGGTTGGTTGTTAGTTCTTCTTGAAACACTTGGTAAAATTCAAGTGTGAAGCAATCTTGTCTTGTACTTTTCTTTGTTGGGAAATTTTGATGACTCTTTCAATCTCTTTAAATGTGATTACTTTGTTAAATTCTTGTATTTCTTGTAGAATCAATGTAGTCATTTGTGTGATTCCAGGTATTTGTTCATTTTATCTAGGCTGTCAAAATTGTTGGCATACTATTCCTCATATTATCTTCGTATGATCCTTTCTATTTCTGTGGGGTCAGTTGTAACAATCCCGCTTTCATCTTGGATTTCAATTATTTGTATCTTCTCTCTCACTTTTTTTTTGTTAGTTTAGCTAAGGGTTTGTTGATCATTTTATTGATATTCTCATAGAACCAGCTTTTGTGTTTTTTAAAATTTTCTCTATTGTTTTTTTTTCCCCACAATTTCATTTATTTATACTCTAATATTTATTATTTATTTCCTTCTGCTGGCTTTTGGATTGCTTTGCTCTTCTTTTTCTAGTTTCTCCAGTTGTTCATTTAGATATTAGATTTTTGCTCTTTCTTCCTTTTTTAATATAGGCATTTAGGGCTATCCATTTCACTCTCAGTAGTGCCTTCACTGTATCCCATCCATTTTGGTAATCTGGGTTCTCATTTTCATTTGTTTCAAGATATCTACTAATTTCTCTTTTAATTTCTTCTTTCATCCACTGATTGTTCAGGCATCTTTTGTTTAGCCTCCACACATTTACAAATTTTCCCTTTTCTTGTCTGTTAATTTCCACCTTCATTCCATTATGATCTGAGAAAATCACAGTTCTATATTTCATATTTCTATATTTCATATTTCTATATTTCTATATTTATTGAGATCTACTTTTTGACCCAACATGTGATCTATCCTGGAGAAAGATACATGAGCATTGGAGCAGAATATATAACTCACTGATTTGGCATGCAATATTATGTATATGTCTATTAGGTCTAGTTCATTTATCATATGGTTCAAGTTCTGTTTCCTTGTTGATCTTCTTCCTAGTTGTACTATTATTAATGTGAGTGGTGTGTTAAAGTCCCCAACTATTATTGTAGACAAGTCTATTTATCCCTTCCAATGTGCCAGAGTTTGTCTCATGTATTTTGGAGAACTCTGGGTAGGTGCATAGATATTTATGACTGTTACTTCTTCCTGGTGGTTTTTACTTTTATTAATATATACTGAACTTCTGTATCTCTTATAAATTTTTTTTGCATTTAAAGTTTGTTTGGTCTAATATTATAGGTACCCCTGCTCTTTTTTGTTTACTTTTTTCATGGGATATCTTTTTCCAACCTTTAACTTTCAGCCAATTTGTATCACTGTATCTAAGGTGAGTCTCTTGTAGACAGCATATGGATGGTTCAGCCTATGTCTGTTGTTTCAGGAGATTAATCCATTCACATTCAATGATATTACTGTAAATGCATTATTTACCTCCACCATTTTATTCTTTGGATTTCATATATCTAACCTTATTTTCATCCGTCATTTTTACATTTCGGTTTTCCTTTCTGGTAGTCTTGCCTCCTGCACTCTCTTACAAGCCTCTATCTTCTGTCTTTTCCTTTCAGGCTGCAGAACCACATTTAGTCTTTCCTGCAGAGTTGGATTCCTATTTATGAAATCTCTTCTTTTTTATTTTTTTTATTTTTGAATGTTTTAAATTTACCTAAATATTTGTAGGATATTTTGCTGGATAAAGAATTCTTGGCTGGCAATATTCTCTTTCAGTATCTTAATTATATCATGCCACTCTCTTCTCACCTCCATGGTTTCTGATGAGAAATCTGCACTAAGACTTACTGGATGCCCCTTGTATGTGATGGTTTGATTCTCCCTTCCTGCTTTCAGAATTTTCTCTTTATCTTTTGCGCTTGACATTCGGAGTAGTTTGTGTCCTAGAGTATGTCTGTTCAGATTTATTCTGATTGGACTTTATTGTGTTTCTAGGACATGTAAATTCATTTCTTTCATGAGAGTTGGGAAATTCTCAACCATTATTTCCTTAAACACTTTTTCTGCCCATTTTCCCTTCTATTATTTATCTTCCGGAACTCCCATGAAAGATATGTTGTTATACTTATTTTAATCATTCAAATCCCTGAGTTCTAATCAATTTTTTTCCACTCTTTTCTCTCTGTGTACTTCTCTGTCTTTGATTTCAGCTGTTCTATCACATAGCTTATTCTTTCTTCTATGATTTTGATTATGCTGTTGCATGCTTCTAATATGTTTTTAGATATCACCTATTGTGTCTTTCATTCACATAAGTGCTGTTATTTTTCTATTCATGTTTTCAAATTCTTCTTTGTCCTCACCTGTTGTCTTCTTGATGCCGTTTACCTCTTTAGCCATATTGTCTTTCAACTCATCAATTAATTTTAAGAGATTTGTATGAACCTCATTGACTAGTTGTCAAAAATCCTGTTTCTCATCTGGGGCTTTGAGATGTTCTTTTGCTTGAGCCATATATTCCTTTATCTTAGAATGATGTGTAATTACTTGCTGATGCCTAGGCATCTGATTATGATGGTGAGTTTACTCTGATGCTCACTTTTTATCTTGCCTAGGATTTAGTGGCAGGAAGCTATGTGTTACTGCTGTTCTCTGATTCTTGTTTCAACCTGTTCTATGTCTTTAGAATTGTCCCTGTTTAGTTGCTCAAATCTGGGATATGGACCCAGAAATGGGCTGCAGACCAGATTCCAAAGGCCTTTGGGAGGGAGCTGTAAAGGCCCAAAAAACCTTCTTCTATTTATTTACTTTTCCTTTCTTTGCATCCACCTCCATGATCTGCCAGGAGAGTCTTCAGCTCAAACTCTGGTTGGAATGAGTTTGCTGTAACCTTGAACACTGTAAAGAGGATCCTGCCTCAGGGTTTTCCTGAGACTCCCTAATCAAACATTCTCAGAAGCTGTTTTCCTCCTTTTGCTGTCAGCCCTCTCCTTTGTGCAGGGTAGGAAATAATTCCACTCCCTTCTTTGTCTTCAACAACCAGCCCTTGTCAGTAATAAAGGTATTTGAGAGGGTTGGATGTCTTTAGTCTCCCGCCAACTGCCAGGGAAACAATGGCAAAGCCTCACCCTACCCAGAAGGGCTCATGGAGCACAGCAGACCATATTTGTTGGTCAAAAACTAAATCAACCTTAGTCTGTGACCATCTATCTTCTTTTTCCTGAGGAAGCAGACCCCTTACACCCCTTTTGTCATAGTTGCCTGCAAGAGGACAGAATGCCCAAAGTGGTATGCTATGAGGGTGGGGGAATGGGTGCTGGCAGCTACAGGTGCAGCTTTTACTCACAGACTTTTTCTATCAACAGTCTTTTTCTTTTCTTTGCCCCTCTCTCTTCTGGATGGTGTCCAAGCTTGTGTCCTTAGGCCTAGAACAATTTTCCTTGTAGATTTTGCCTGTCCTCTAGCTATTTTCTGGGAGAAAAGTGATTCCTGTGTCTTTCTAATCCTCCATCTTACTGGAAATCCTAGATTTGGTTCTCCCATTAAAATTTGTCTGCATTCACACTCACGGATGGTTTTATTTCCTTGTTTGTGCAGTTTTCTCCTGAAACTGATAAATATTTCATAAATGTTATGATATTTTGTCCTCCATATGCTTTCATTTGTTTTACTTCATTGGATGCCAGTAATAAAATTGAATTATGAAGCAGGGAATACAGAGAATCAAGGTTTTTCCCAAGTTGGGTTTTCTGTCCTCAATGCTGGGACACACTTCCTCACAGAATTATGTGTCTCTTTTAACTACACACATTTCTGAAGGACATACAATTTAACAATACTGCTGGTGACCTAATGAAATTGGATGAGGAAAATAAATTTGGTGCCAGGTATGACATTCTCAACTTTTGGAATTTTTCAAAAGGTTTAGGGCTTAAAGTTAAAGTAGGACATTTTGCCTCTGGTGCACCATGTGATCAACAGTTGTCTATATCTGAGAAGATGATAGAGTGGGCAGCAGGATTTTCAGAGGTGGATACAATCCAATCACCATTTTTTGCATTACATGTCAATAACCACAATTTTCTTGTGCAGATTTTCTGCCTCCTTACCACTCATTAAAAGGCCATATATGGCAGTTTGATAATTCATCTTTCAACTTGAACAAATTTCTTACCCATTCACCAGTGGGTGGAAAAAGAACACTTATATACAAACATATGTTTTAAAATTATTAAATATTTCACATCATTCAATAACCATGACATATTATCAATTAATTTGATTTAGGTATTTAAAATTTAAATTTGTAATGACAAAATATATAATGTGGGGCAGAGTGTAAACTATAATGTAAACTACATTCCGTGCTAATTGGCAATGCTCCAATATGTGTTAATCAATTGTAGCAAATGTTCCTCACTAATGATGGACATTGTTAATGTGGGAAAGTGTGGGACAGGCAGGGGGTGGAGCAAATGGGAATTCCCTGTAGTTTTTAATGTAACATTTTTGTAATCTCAATTATCTTTAAAAAATTTTTTTAAAGTCTTAAAAAAATTTAATTTGTTGATGTTCCAATACCTCAAAAAGTCTGATTACTGGAGAGTTAAACACAGCTAATAACAACATATATCTGACTTTCTTCAGACTTCCCACTCAGTATGCAGTGAGAGGTGCATTCTTGGATTCAGCAAAACCTCTCAGGAGGGAAAGGCTGCCTGCTGTTTTTTTGCACCCCCTGCCCAGAGAATGAAATTTCCAATGAGACAGGTAAGTGTATGCCCACAAGAAAGTCCCCACCATTCCTTTATATTCCCCATTCATACAAGGAATTGGAAAAGATCTGGACAACAAATCCAGAATCAAAATTCTTCCTTCCTTAATTTAGCAAATTAAATTTGATAATCGATAATATTTACCATTGAAATGGCTGTCTTTGTTTGCCCTGACCTAGCTTATTTAAGTCATTGCTTTAGACCCATTGCAGACAAATCATATCTGTGAATCCCTTATGTTGATATCACCGCAGTAACTAAGTTTCATCCCTATATTGGAATTTAACACATGTGTGACAGCATGAAGCTTTTGTGGATCCCAGAGAAGATCATGTTCTTGGAGCGAATCCATTTCTATGGGTGTAGAATACTGTGATAGGATTGAATTTTGTTGGGGAACTTTTTTGGATGTATTTCAGAGAGATGGGACCCAGGGAGGGTCTCTACCATCTTGCTGGAGTCTTTTATAAATGGAAGAAACATTCCAAGACACACAGAGAAAGAGAACAGGAAGCTTGTACCCTGTCTCGTGAGAGAGGACTGCATAATTAACTATGGCTGCAGAAAGACAAAATAACCTAGAGAAGCTGACAGAGAGGCCGGTGGCTGGAATTAGCAGATCAGTTCAAAGCTGAGTAGGTTTAGACTGGGGAGAGATGAGCCATCTGCCTGATTGCCAACGGCTGAACTCAGGGAGGAATAGAAGCTGGAGGAGAGAGAGGAACTGGCTGCCATTTTGCCTTGCCATGTGGCAGGAGCCCAGGATCTGCCAGCAGATGTCCCTGTTTAGACATAGCATCTCAGATGTTACCTTGATCTGGACATTTTCACAGCTTCAGAATTGTAAACTTTTACTCTAATAAATTCCCCTTATAAAATCCAAACCTTTTCTGATATTTTTGTATTGGTAGCTTTTAGCAAACCAAAACAACACACTATCATAAGTACCTGCTTTAATCTTGTTCTAAAGGATATTTAGATTTTATTAAAGTCATGAATCTTAACCATCCGGAGTTTCCCCATGCCTACACTGTTTGTGACAAAGAACACATGGTCAGGAAGGTTGTGACTGATTTAAGAAATGGGTATTTCTATGCTGTACAACAAAGGAATGATATAGCGTGCCCTCAATGAGTAGGTTTTAGTTTCTGCTTTCCTCTACTTTACAGCTGAGTTGGGGAGAGAAAACACAGAGACCTTTCATTACCATAATTACAGGCTGAAATCAAAGTATGTACATGATACTATGGAACTATATAGTTAATGTGAGGAGGGTTCTCATGGAGTTCTTCATAGAGGCAGTGGCATTAGTATTATGTAAGATGAATGAGGCTTGCACTAAATTCTTGGTATAATTATTAGAAATGGCAAAAAAATAGGTGACTCATCACTGCATGTACTATCAGAGAATCAGAGAACTGGCAAAGGAAGTTTCAATGTGACAGAATCACAGAGAATATTGGGGTTGGGGATTGAGACATGATGTAGAAAATGGACTTTAAACCATATATGAGATTTTTTTCACAATATAATTAGTATCTTGAAGTTACTCATATCCATGATTTTAAATGCTGGAGTCACATTTATGGTGGGAATTTCCTAACTTTCTTTTGTTGATGAATAAATGGTTTAATTTCCCAAAATACTGTTATTTCCAAGTTTTGAGAAGTGTAGAGACTTATGGTATATTCTGGCATTTAGTCAATGTGGCACAGTGATTCATGTACACATTGTGTATAAGGTAAATTTGAGTATATGTTCTATATACATATGTAAAGAACACAGTTCCACCAAGTTCGATTCCCACAAGTTTGGCATTTAAGAAATAAACTTTTAAACAACCCATACATTAAAGTAGATACTACAATAGGATCTGTAAAATGTTTTGAAATTGAAAATGCTACATTTCAGCTCTTATGGGATGCAGCTAAAGCACCCCATAAAGAGATATGTATAATCCTAGATTATATATATTTGTGTATTATTTAGTATATGAGTTCTAAGCATTTATCAAAAACAAAAATAAGAACAGCAAATTAAACGTAAAGAAAATAGAAGACGGAAAATTATAAATATAAGAAGAAAACATAATAAAATACAGATTGTATTAGTCAGCCAAAGGGGTGCTGATGCGAAATGCCAGAAATTGGTTGGCTTTTATAAAGGGTATTTGGGGTGGTAGCTTACAATTACTAGGCTATAAAGCATAAGTTACATCCCTCACCCAACTCTGTGAGGAGTCCGGCTTCCTGTGTTCCTCTCTTTCCAGGGCTTGATTCTCTCCATGTTTAGCTGCATGTTCTTTCTACAAGGCCAGCTGTAGACTATCAGGCAAAATGCTAGTCTCTTTTCCAGGGGCCTTCTCTCCTTCCTCACGACCACGCTCCTCTGTATATTTATTTCCAGGGGTTCCAGCTCAAGACTCCAACATCAGATCTCCAGCTCAAACTCCAATTCAAAACTTCACTAACTCCTCCACTCTGCCATGTAGTTTTATCTGAGTCTCTGTCCATGAAGGGGCTTGGAATCAAAGTCCTACTGATGTGGCCCAATAAAAGCCTTAATCATAACTTAACCATGCATAGAAGAACAGGCCAGTTTACAAACATAATCCAATATCTATTTTTGGAATTCATAACTATATCAAACTGCCACACAGATATACAGAGGATAAAAAAAGTCAAAACTTTCTCTAGTAAAAGACAAAATTGATAAACCCCTAGAATGTTGTATTGTGATAAAAGAAAAATTGCAAAATAAATAACAGGATATAAATGTGGGTCATTTGTACAGAAATTTTGAACATCATAAAAGTTGAGTATAAATAATTTCATTTGAAAATTAAAATGAAATTCACAAATTCCCTGAAAAAATATGTTATCAAAACTGTCCCAATAAACAATGAAAAATCTGAAAAGTTTCATATCTTACCAAGGACATTATATCCATAGTTTGCAATGCTCTCATATGTTTTTATTGTGATGAATTGGGGAATTCTACAAAATGTTCATGGAAAAATAATGCCCTTTTTCTCAAACTCTTCTAGGGAATGAGGGAAAAATTCTTCTCATTTCATTTTATTAGAAAAGCTTAACAGTGGAACCAAAATCTGTTAAGGTCATTACAAGAAAGGAAATTTATAGCCCACTTTCTGTTTTGAACACACACGTACATATAAAAAAAAAAAAATCCACAATCTTAATCCAGCTATATTGTATAAAGAGGGTCTAGTATGACAAAGTTTGGTTTATGCAACATAATTCAGTATATGACCTCCCTGAAAAGGAGAAACAATCATCTAAATAAATGCAGGAAAACATTTAATAAAATTCAGCACCCATTCATGATTTTAAAACAAAACATTCATTATCATATTAGGAACAGAAGGGAAACATTTTATTCCCTTAAAGGATACTTACAACAAACCAGATGGTGCAAAATATTAAAAGAATTTAGGGAATAAATATCAAGTATGAGAATAACTGCTAAATATTGCCACTTCTGCTAGATGTTAAATTGGAGGTCATGCCCAATGTAATATTTGCAGGAAAAGAAGTGGAAGGAATAATTATTGGAAAGTGTAAAATAGAACTGACTTTATTTGCACTGTTATTATTGTGTAATTATAAATTCTGGAAGGTTTTACAAACTGAGTTTTGTGGTCTGAATACAGGATTAATACACAAACTTCTGAATTATTTATGCCAGTCACTGGGCATTCTAAAATGCAATTTTAATACATGACATTTATAACATCTTGAAAGTATGAAATGCCTATAAATAAAACTAAGGAAAGTTTGGAAAAACTTCTGATTATAAAGTTATAGAAGAACACTGAGAAAATTTTTAAAAAGATGATAATACAAGGAGGGATATACCATGTCCATGGATGGAAAAGCTCAATAATGTAAAGGCATCAGTACTTTCCAATTGTTCTATTGATTCTATGCAATTGTTATCATAGTGCCAACTTTTTGTGGCAATTACAACCTATTATAAACTGCACATGAAAACAAAAAAAGAAAAGGGTAGCCAAGACAAACTTAAAAACCAAGAATTGGATAAGAGTAATTATTCTACCTGCTTCAATTCTTTTAATGTCACAATATTGTGGTTTCAGCACAAGGATAAAATATGTAATCAAAGGAACGAAACAGCAAATACAGAAGCCAAATGGTCACATAAAGGCATGACTATCTGGCATATGGTAGTTCTAAAGGAAAAAATAAAAAATCATTAAGGAACATGAAAGAGAAGAAAATTTGTAATTTGGGAAGGCAATAATTTCTTAAACATGACAGATCAAGCATCAACTTTAAAGGAACAATTTAATAAATATAACTACATTAAAATTATAATTTTCTGTTCATCAATGAAAGGTCAAGTCACCAAGTTTGAAAAAAAATATTTAAAATAGATCTAACCAATAAAAATCACATCTAAAATATATTGAGAACTCCTACAAAAATCAATATGGACAGAAATCTATTAAAGAAAGCCATGGCTTATGAACAGGTTTTTCATACAAAAATATTTCCACATATGCACTGCACATATGAGACACTGCTCAGATCAATTAGTCACAAGAAAATTGCAAATAAAAATCATAATGAAATACATAAAAATATTCTCCAAAACAGCTAAAATTAAACACACCATGTTAAGTGTTGGAGAGGATATGGAGCAACTGGAAATATCATGTTGCTTGTCAGAGTATAAATTGGAGTAATCATTTGGAAAACAGTATGTTATTACTTAAAAAGGTGAATATTTGCATACTATATGACCAGCAATATAGCACTGTACCTTTACCATACAAAGATACTTGCAGCATTATTTATAATAACAAAACCCATAAACAATCCAAATATATTACACCAATAAAAATGGATAAATAAAAGATGTGTTAATATAATTGAATTCTATTCAGCAATATAAGTTAATGGATTATACCACTTCACAACCACAAAGATCACTATATTTCATAGCATAATTCACAGTAGACAACTGGATGAAATAACCCAAATGTAAATCAACAAATGAATGGATAAACAAAATGTGGTACATATACATAATGGAATATTATTAAACCATAATTAAAAATGAATTTATGAGATGTGCTGCTACAAAGAAGAAACTTGTACACATTATGCTCTTTGAAATAGGCAAGAATCAAAAATGAAAAATATTGTATATGTCGCTTATAAGAGCTGTCCTGAGATAACAAATTCCTAGAAAGAGAAAGTAGAGTAGAGGTTGCTAAGGGATGAGGCAGAGGGAAGAGGAAATGTATATTTGGTGGACATGGTGTGTTTATAAAAAGAAAATAACAAAAATATTTTAAAGGCAAATGAAATATATATAAATACAGTGACACGGATGAATCTTAGAAACATAATATTGGGTTAAAAAGACCCAAGCAGCACTAATCTATGAGGTTAGAAATCACAAAGGTAGTTTCTTTAGAGATGTGAGAGTTTAATTGATTTGAAGGCATTAGGGAAAGGTCTTCTCTGGGGCTGATTATGTTCTCTTCATTAGCCAGTGTGGTATTATCCATGTGTTTACTTCCTCATAATTCATTAATCACTGCATTTATGATTTTTTCCCTTTCATTAGTGTATGTTATATACTGACAAATATATATATATTTAAAAGAATGAAAGCTCAACAGTGAATGAAAATTCAACTGTTATCCAATTGAAGGTCTGAGTGTCTAAAAGAAGGCCAGAGGCGTAAGAGAAAATATGGGGAAGAAAGCCAAACTGATTAGAAATTGTGTTATGTAGAGTCAATGCTAGCTGGACAGATTTGGCTAAAATTGTCCAGTGGGATGCTTTTGGGGTCCTGTGAATCAGAGAAAATTACTAAACCAGAGTTGATGACACTTTGCTCTTCTCACCAGATATGGATGAGTGTGTGAAATGTCCAAATCATCAATACACAAGCAATGAGAGAAATCGCTGCCTCCAAAAAGCTATGACCTTCCTGGCTTATGAAGACCTTTTGTGGATGGCTCTGTTCTGCACAGCTCTTTGTTTCTCTTTCCTCACCATTGTTATTCTTGGGGTCTTTGTGAAGCACTGGGACACCCCCATTGTCAAGGCCAATAACAGGACTCTCAGCTACATCCTGCTCATCTCCCTCACCCTCTGCTTCCACTGCTCCTTACTCTTCATCGGTCGTCCTAACACAGTCACCTGCATCCTCTGACAAATCACGTTTGGAATTGTGTTTACTGTAGCTGTTTCCACTGTCTTGGCCAAAACAATCACTGTGGTTCTGGCATTTAAGATCACTGCACCAGGGAGAAGAACGAGGCAGTACTTGATGTCAGGGTCACCTAAGTTTGTTATTCCCATTTGCTCCGTGATCCAGATATCCTCTGTGGAATCTGGTTGGGAACCTCTCCGCCATTCATTGACAAAGATGCACATTCTGAGCATGGCTTTATCATCATTGAGTGCAACAAGGGCTCAGTCCTGGGATACCTGGACTGCTTGGCCCTGGGGAGCTTCGCTCTAGCTTTCATGGCCAGGAACCTGCCTGACATCTTTAATGAAGCCAAGTTTTTGACCTTCAGCATGTTGGTGTTCTGCAGTGTTTGGATCACTTTCCTCCCTATCTACTACAGCACCAAGGGGAAGGTCATGGAAGCTGTGGAGACCTTCTCCATCTTGGCTTCCAGTTCTGGATTACTGGGCTGTATCTTTGTCCCAAAGTGCTATATTATTTTGTTAAGGCCAGATAGAAATGTTCAACATTTGTTACGACATAAAACATATTCTGGGAGCAAAAAGGCTTCTTAAGATTTAATTCATGTCTTTCTAAAAAGAAATAAGGACCTGAAGAAAATCTACACCACATTTGCTGTCAAATATTAGATAAAAATAAAAAGTAATTTATCTCATTTAATTGATAGATCTGTCTCATTTTTTATCTAATAGTGTCAGGAGCATGACAACCCTCAGTCATCCAACTTTTCAACTTTAAATTTCATTTTCTATTCTTTTGATTTTTTTTCATGCTTAATTTTCTGTATAATAACCACCTTTACATAGTCTTCCACTTTGTTTTTTACTCAATTTTTTTCTAATTTTCCTGGTAAGCACCATAAAGATTTCTCTCCTTTCATCTGACTATGGTTATCTTAGTGATCCAATAGCATATATGGAATATTTGTTATTTTTCCACACATTTCCAGAGTTATATTTTATGAATAATAAATTCCTACCTATAAATGGCTCTGTTTGTGGACTCCTGATATATTTCATTGATTTTAATTTCCATCTTGAACAATTGTCACATGGTTTTAATATGTTGAACTTGGTATGCTTTGTTTCATATTTGGTTGCCAATTTCCCTTATTACAGCATCATTTCAGGCCTTATGAGAGAGAATAACCTCAAGATGTCTGCACAAACCATACGCTTACCTGGCAGAAATACTCTTTAGGGAAAGATCATCTAAAAGAGGACTTTGTCTTCTCCTTTCTATGTTCATAGAGTCCAACTCTGACCATACTGGAAACTAGGAAACTTTGTGTGTGGGGACATTACATTAGCTTCTGTCAGAATCATCTTCTTACATGCAGTTTATTTAATGGTATTGCTTGATTTAAAGATAAATTCATGGAAATACCTTCTTTTCAGTAGTTATGAAGCTTTTACAAAGAATTCAGTTCATTTTGCCATTCAGGTCTCTCCATAAGAAATTTGTTTTAGAGTTGATTTCTAAGAATATCTGCCATTTTTTTTCTGAGAAGATAATACATTCCTCTTTTCTGATAATGAGAAGTGTTTAACTTACTAATGCCAAGAAACTCTAAATCAAATTTTATGCTCAGCTCCAGGAAATAGAGTAACGTTTACGATCAACTTATTTGAATCAATCTCCATTCCTTGGTATTGATTTTCTCATTTTCTTTTATTAACCATATATATGTATAAATATATTGATGGAATGACAGAAGGACAGACAGGAAGGAGGGAGGAGGAAGGAAGGAAAGGAGAGAGGGAGGGGAGAGACCAAGGGAGGAAGGAAGGAAGGAAGGAAGGGAGTGATGGAGGGAAGGCAGGCTTTATTTTAAATAAAATCAAATCCTTTTATGGGGATGCAATGTTCTGCCCAGTGGAAATATCTGATGATGATGATGTTTAAGATCTTTTCGTTGACTCCAAGAGTTCATATTCAAATGACCATTTTCAACATCTGTACTTCTTGGATTTCTCTTCATGAAAAATAGATCTGAATTATAACTCTGGCCTGCTATGGTCTTTGAAATGACATATAATATCTTAAATATTACCACCAGCCCTGTTTACCTAGTAAAGTGCTATGTGGGTCAAATAAAATAATACCTTCCTTTTGAAGTGAGGCTCTTTGGTAAAGTCTAAGAGTGGTTAATATTTTTACAATATACAGATAAGCACTACTTTATGAGAAAAATACAACTAAAAGGGGTGAGGAAGAGGAAAAAAATGTATTTGCTTACTCCTCTGCATCTATTCTCTACCCTTCTACACCCAGCAATATATTAGGTAAAAATATTAAAATTAAAAAAAAAAACAGGTCTGAAATAAGGGTAGGGCTCATGTTGACAACTGAGACAGTTTTTGCTGATTTTCTTTCATTTAACTTTTGCAATTGGCTTGTCAAATGCTATCATAAATACTCTTGGATTTGTTTGGAAATACATTGAATTTACAGGTTAATTTGAGGGAGAACTGATATATTTGTAATAGTGTGTTTTCTGTTTCAGGGATCTGCTCTAACTTTCAGTTTATCCTCTATTCATCATATTTTATGAATAGTAATAATATATTAATTATATATATTAATAATATATATGGTGTGTGTATATGTGTGTATATATATGTATACATACATATATTTACACATAAGGATAATAAATTATCTTGTAATATTTATTCATAGGCATTTTTTAGGGATTATTGCTGCTGTGAAGGGATTTTTTTTCTCTGCCACATTTTCAAACTGGTTATTCATGATATATAAGAAAATTATTACTTACTTCATACTAACCTTGTCTTTATATATTGGTTCCTATACATGCTTTAACTTTTAACTTTATTTTATTTTTAAAGAAGCTTTAGATTACATAAATGATACATCAAAAATACAGGGAGATTCCCATATGCCCCACCCCTGCCCCTTCCACATTTTTCCCCACCAACAACTATCAACAGTGTGGTGAATTTGCTAAAATTGATGAACACATATTGAAGCACTGCTACCAATCATAGTCAATAGTTGACATCATAGTTTACTCTTTGCACTGTACATTTTTATAGGTTTTGACAAAATGTAAAATGGCCTGTATCTGTCATTGCAATATCATTCAGAACAATTCCAAAGTTCCCATTGCCCCATGTTATCTTAATTCTTCCCTCACCCTCTGCTCAGAAAATCTGGTGACCACTGTCTTTATATCAATGTTAATATTCTTTCATTGCTAGAATAATAATAAGTCTACTTTAGTTCATAGTTGCATTACCCCCCTTATATTTGTTCTTTCCTCAATCTTGAGGATTTTGGGATTGGGATGCCCATTCCGTTTTTTACTGAAGGGAGATTGCAACCCATGGGGCAGGTGGATGAAACTGTCTTGCTTGCAGTTGTATATACTCTCTCTTTTGGGGGATGGACGATGTTCATCATCATCGTTTTTAGTTGTGCTAGGCGAGTCTAGTGAACTGGAGATAGATGTTGCAACTGCTGAGATTCAGGGCCCAACTGGCATATGAACAGACTGAAGATTGAAGTCTCTGGGACATATATTTAATGAGTACAGTACTAATTATATGTTCAAATAAAATGGGCAGAAGAGTTTTGTTTAGGGAAATTATAAATGATTCTAACTATGTTACATTGGGTAACATATATTCCAAGGTAAAGCCCTCTCACAGAATGCTAACTTCCTGAGGTTGTCTGCATGCCTGTAGTGTCTATATGTCTCTAGATCCCTCAGAAGCACCCCTGTTTGAGGCACTGTTTACTGTGGCAGTCAATGAGATCCTCCTGAGAA